>CABFOV010002817.1:25188-30188 GCA_902141375.1 Timema poppense | reverse complement strand
AGTTACAATATTAATAATCGTGTTAAATATTCGTTAAAACAATTTTCGGGCGAGTTCCAAACCTTAGAAACTATATTTAAATAAACTACCTTAAAATATATTGTCCTAGGAAAAACAAGTATACAACTAACGTTTTCAAACTCTCCAATTAAGGCCATTATAAAGCAATTTTAATTGTTAAAAAAATCCATCAATAAATTACACTTTATTTCCATATCTTTAATTGAAATCCTGATCCAGCCTCAAGGCATACCAATAAAACATTACAACACTAAGTTTAAAATATATATATATATATATATATATATATATATCAAATAGTTTTGGTTCTAGCCTCAGATACGGACAGAAATATAGACGGTCAAAAAGAGAACAGAAATAATAAATAAATTGTAAGACAACTTTATTTTGTTCTGAAAGAAAAAATCTTAAAGATCCATGACCATTTCAAGGTACAAAGTGTTCACAATTACCTTCTCTGCGAGAAAATAAAAATAAATTCCAAACATAAGAACATTTCGAAGCGTGCTTCCTGAATCTTCGGGTCTTTTGGCACTGTTTTTTGTACGTTCCAGGAAATATGCTCTTCGCTTGACATTTCTAGCCCGAGAGCTCGTAGAATGGGCTAATGAAAAGCCGTGTTCTTTTATTGGTTAATAGATCCAACAATGGAACGACTGGCAGAGTCCTTCCGCCATTGAAGCCGTTAACAAAGACACCGGTCTACAATGGCTAATTTCCTTTCCAACGTCTACTTTCGACCAGAAGTCAAGACACTTTTTTTTTTCCTTGCTGTCTTTTCTTTTAGCTTATAATAGCTGTCTACCTTTTTTTCTTTGTCCCATTTCAATTTATTCCTAGCTAATTTTCTTACCATTACCGTTGAGTTTTCATCGTAGCCATTAACATTTCCTGACATTATTTTGGTCGAGGGAATTCCCCGCCATACTAAACGTGATGTAACAAAAGAATAAGAGGTCAGTTAAGCCCACTTACCTTTGACCTTTGACTTATATCAGCTATGTTTTGCTGAATAATTCTCTTCTGAATTAGTACTTTTTGTTAGAATACTACTTTTCTTTATTGTACATCTTTCAAAATTTAAGAATTGTTACAAAATGAATTTTAACAAACTTATATACTAGTTATGACTATGTTATTAAAAATTTAAAAAACACTATGAATATATTTTTATACCAATGAAACTATTTTAAAATGTTAATACAAATACTTTCTATAACTTTTTCTTTTCATATAAATATAATAATAACACATAGATACTAAAACTACTAAAAAGTTATAGGCGCCACCTTAACATGGGATGTTTGTGATTGGGAGTTAAGCTGTAAATCTTCAATGACTTTGTAAATCAATTGGTTAGCTTGATATTTCCAGCAGGATGGAGATGCTTCCCACACATCTCACGCAAGAATGGCCGAAATTAGGTCATTTTTCAGCGAATCCATTATTTCTAAGGAACTTTATCTATCACGCTCACCCGATCTTATGCCGACTGATTATTTTGCATGGGGATATATGGAAAAGAGAGTTTACAAAAAAAACAACTTGAAAGCAAACATCACCGAAGAAATTCAGGCAGTGACAGAGGACGTAATATGGTCAACCCAGTTTAATTCTGTCTGGACGCAAATGATGATCATTTCCAGCACATGTGATGTCATCACAATTCTCACAAAATGAGATCCTAGATTAATTGCAAGTGAGACATCTTGTATGAATTCAAATCTTAATAAAAGGTGGGCAACTGCCATATTAATATGTATTTGAGGTAGTTTTTCCCAAAATAACTTCCCACACTCCCTCCATGCAAATTAAGATACATTTTCTTTCATCTCGATTCGTATCAATCCCACGAGATTAATTAAATGTATCCTTCACCTCTGACAAGACATCTTGTTAATGTGGGGAATGCCAGGCCTCCATCCGTGGTTCGAATCCCACGTTAAACTGTAGGTCCTTCATTTCATCTCACAATCACCCTACCATTACACATTAGCGTAAGTGCATACAATCCGAACGGGTAGTAAGACGCGGTGCTAATAGTAATAATAATAATAATAATAATTAAATGTATATAGAACGGATGGGTAGTAAAACGCAATTCACTAAAAATAAAAATAAAATCCATATTTTATTAAACCAGAGTGTACATTAAAACAAAAGAACAAACTTGACTTTTAAACTATTTTTTATTTACAGCAGGTTTCTTTTTATTTTACAGTTTTCCTTGCGGGAAAACTTCGTGTCTTCTTGCCATGCTAATCGTCCTGAAGTAATCATCTGTTTAATTTGCGGCTGGAGTGTTTAATTACGGCGCCCCCCCTTACTTAATTGAGTCGTTTATCGATGAAACCCCACTAGAAAGCGGATCGACCTACCTACCTACCGCCGAGTTGCTTATACTAATCAAAGCCTTAAAGAAACGAACCGGAATAATTGAGGATTAAAAAGGAATAAGTTTGTTAAAGTTGGTGAACCACGGAAAATTTAATATTATTTTCTAGCGCTGAGTCTTACTACCCGTTCGGGTAATATGCTTGTATACTAATTAATATAGGGGTTTATGGGATGAGGAGGGTTATATTAAAATGAAGTGTACCCATAATTGTATGGAGAAAAACACCTCAGTAAACCCAACCAAGATTCAAACCTTGATCGATTCTACTGTGATACCAGTGCCTTAGACCATGTTGGTACCGAAACTGATTTTAATATTTTATTTATAGTACTTCTTGCTATCCGATCAGCTTGTTCGTATATTATGCACTTAAGACTAATGTGTTGGTGATGATAAAGGTTGATTTTATATTAAAAGTTCCCGTACTTGCGTGGATCGATAATGGAAACCGATGTATCAAAAAACCTATCTAGTTACACCTGACCATGATTTAAACCCTTATCTCCCTGTCATCTGTTCTCTAATCTATTTCAAGATTGACGCCTTAGACCCTTCGATCATAGAATTGGGTTAAAATACTTGCTGAAAATAAATCTGCTGAAAATATTTACAGACAAACAAAAGTTGCGTTTTTCTTGTCTTTTGGAAACGTCTAAGGTTGGAAGCTTCGAATATTTGAATCCTGAATTATATTAAAAATTCAAAAATTAGCAAAAAAAATATTATAGTAAAAATGTTTGAAACTTTTTATTTGCAATTTATTTGAGAGTTATTATATTTCTTATCAGAGTTTGAATCAATATAATTACAAGGATAACGTAATCACCAGATCCTAAACCATCATCATAGCTTTAAAGTTTACTTCTTACGCTAACAATAATTTATTTCTAATATTTGAAGGGCACAGGGGAAAAAAGGGGAGGAATTCAAATTTTAACTCAAATTGGTTTAGTTATTTCAAAGGCTAGATAAACTTTTCCAATCCACCATAGATTATGCTTAAGAGATTATGGTCCTATTTAAATTAATTAAAAAATTAATTATTTACTGGGACCCTTATGATGTTATATATATAGTAGTCACCCGGGGAAATGTGTGTGATCTAACTTTACCCTTTTAACTTGTAGGTATTATCTAGTTATATTACTTTATTCAAACTTAATGTAGAAAACATTTCGTTAATCCTGGTCTCAATAGAATGGAGATTTGAGAATTAAAAAACCTATATTGAAGGGTTTTTTTTCCCTTGCGAGTTAAAAACAAACGCATTAGCATTTACATTATTGACAAGAGTCCATTCCTTCGTAGTGGTCACATCAGTCCAGAGGATTTCCCTACTCGGGAATTAGGAAAGAAGGATATTCTTACCTCAAATTTACTTGCTCAAAACCACTAATTGGAGCCTCCATGTCACTACCTTGAGCTAATTCTATTCAGTCCACCTCACTACACCCTATCCCTATATTGAGATAGTTATATCCAGTCCACCTCATTACACCCTATACCAATCTTGAGATAGTTATATCCAGTCCACCTCACTACACCCTATCCCTATCTTGAGATAGTTATATCCAGTCCACCTCACTACACCCTGCCCCTATATTGAGATAACTCTATCCAGACCATTTCATTACACCCTATCTCCTTCAAGTCCATTATAATGTTATCCTCCTATCTACAGTAGCCCCATAGCTTCTTTGGTGCGGACTTACAGCTTTGAAAAGTTACCAGAACAAATTATGTATTCCTACGCCAACCCAAATGATCTGCAAAAACATGTGTTTAGCAGCTGTCACTTCTGACAGTCAAAATTTAGCTATATACCTAAATGGTGACTGTCAGAAGTCAGCTGTGAGCTGTCAGTCAGCACCAAAGAAGCCGTGGAGCTACTGTACGTCTCTTCTCACTGGGTTCGCCAGTCTACCACTTTAACTTTGTTTCTTCCATTGGTTCCGCGTGTCCTGCCCATTGTAACCTGTGGGATTTGTCTAGGTTAACCATGTGTTTTGAAGAATACAGGGTATGTAACTAATATTATGTAGCATCCTCAACCCTCCAGTTAGTTTTAGAAGACTCCTAATGATAAAACAAGTTAAAAAAAGACTTTCTGTACATCCTTATTTTCTTTCATGTAACCCCCGTGTTGAATCTGAAACACGATCTAGAAGAAGGGGTTGACTTGAAATTTCGATATGGAGTAAACATTTCTTCATTTACCACCCCTACCTTACACAGATGAAAATGTAAGAGCAATTTAGCAGACTAAGCTCAGGCCACCCTAAGGTGACCCACACATCCAAAGGAGGGGGGGTGGGAAAGAGTGGTGATAAATTATGGTTATATAACCGTATTGGGATATTTGCCCATGCCCATTTCAAATAAATACCTTAAAAAAATAATCTCTTTTGTTTAGAGTTTTACTATTATATTATTATTAGCACCACGTCTTACTACCCGTTCGGGTTATACGCACTTACGCTAATGTGTAATGGTAGGGTGATTGTGAGATGAAATGGAGGACCTACAGTTTAACGTGGAATCCGAACCACGGTGGAGGCCTGGCATTCCTCACATTCACAAG
>CABFOV010002816.1:61738-76809 GCA_902141375.1 Timema poppense | reverse complement strand
GTACCAGCAAGGTCAGATAGACCTACCAAGTACCAGCAAGGTCAGATAGACCTACCAAGTACCAGCAAGGTCAGATAGACCTGCCAAGTACCAGCAAGGTCAGATAGACCTGCCAAGTACCAGGAAGGTCAGATAGACCTACCAAGTACCAGCAAGGTCAGATAGACCTACCAAGTACCAGCAAGGTCAGATAGACCTACCAAGTACCAGGAAGGTCAGAGAGACCTACCAAGTACCAGCAAGGTCAGAGAGACCTACCAAGTACCAGCAAGGTCAGATGGACCTGCCAAGTACCGGCAAGGTCAGATAGACCTACCAAGTACCAGCAAGGTCAGACTTGAGCAGTATCTAAAGAGAATTAACTTATTTTGTGCGTACAGCCTGACAGGGTAGTAAGACACGGTGAAATAACAACTTATTTTGATTGAGAATTTGTTAGGTCCCTGTTTGTTTTACCCATACATTCTGGCTTACACAACTGTCAGCTTTGGTTGGTCGGATCTCATCAAGGGACAGGCAGGCCTGCCAAGGAATCATTTAGGCTATAGATGATAGCAAACTTTGGCAAACCATATGAAAAAATTATGATTTAAAGTTTTGTGTTACATTATTTAACTATGGCTATTAAAATAAACAAAACTTTTGTGTTTGTGTTGGCATATAAAACTATATTATAAGTTTTAACTTGTCTGTTTATAAAATAAAAATACTTTCAATTATAAACACACCAAATTGTCTAGCTTATTTATCACTAGCAACTAGTTTCTATTTACCTTAGTGGTTCCCTGCTGCTAGAACTAAAAAAAAAAGAATAACGATGAGACGTCATTTCTTAACCAAGGAGGTAAACTATAAACTATCAACAACTACACAACTTACAAGAGCATATTCAGACTATTAACGTTTCGGTCCTCCCTTCGCAATGGTGTTAGTAGTTGAACCTAGAAAACCCCGTCAGTCGTAACAGAATCAAAATAATTCCAGCGTCAGACTTGCCACCATGCAAGAAAGAGTGGTTAGAAAAGCCCAACAGGTCCATACAAACCAGCAATCAAAATGTAGCTTTTCCTTCTCCCGGCTTACATAAACACACACACAAAAAAAAAGGATCATTATAAATATATGTCTTATAAATTGTGTAGTCATGACAACTAGAAAAATGCAAGTCCCCACTAAAAATATATATGTATATGCACAACTTAAACACAATCCAAACATCAAAAGCAGCCGCTAATATTAAAAGAAATTAACATAAAATAAAAATAAATAAAAAAGGATTTTTTTTGGTGTGTGTCAGGGGGCGGGACCATGCGCGCCGTACTTACACTGTCGTGTTATTGGCAAGCATCAGCATAGCAGAACCAACATCGGGGCCACAGCGTGCGAGGAAACTGAGTGCCGGGTCGTTTCTCATAGCGGGGTAGCATTCATAACCGTGTTTGAAGGTCCCGACCAAGAGGGACCTATCAGCGTCAGAGTCCCACCAGGACACGGGGGGCTGATCGCAATAGGGTGGGTATACCGGCAAGGCACTGTGAACATGACACGGAGGGGGGACCACAACGGGTGCCGGTAAGAAACGTGCTGACAAGGGGAGGAGGGAGAAGGAAAGGGCTCGAACCACTGGTCCAAATGTTCCTCTGACACCCGGCGTGCGTGATTGAGGACTTAGGTTTTTCAATAAAGATCCCGAAATAATATTCTATCAGGTAAGATATGACACCTGGATGAGCAAATGAAGCCCCACCAAGCATTCAGTGTGTCCTCAAGGGTGTCGGTCAGCACTTCAAGTCTCTAAGGCTGATGTTAAATAACAAGGCCGAGCGAAAAGTAAGGTGGAGTTGAGTCTACCTTGGTGCAACTCAATATGTGTACACCTTTTACTCCGCTCTTCCGCTTCACTCTAGAAAAACTACCCTCAGTCCAGGTATCATATTTTCGCTACAACGGCAGCGCAAACGTTATCAGTCTGGAGCCGAGGTAAGGGCCTACTAATCATTCATGAGCTTCACCCGACCCAAAAAATTTAGAACTTGAAACTAAGTCATTGATCTGTTTGCATGTTTAGAAAATATTTGATCATTTTTTTTAAAATAATTTACTGCGATAGGAGATTTGAGTATTTTTACTCAGTCCCCCCTCTCCATCAACCCCATTAAAAAAAGTAATAACATTCATTATGTTTTGCGGAAAATAGAAAATGATACAAGCGATGTAGTCAGAAGCTTTTTTTTTTAAGAATCAACACGGGAGCATCCCATTTTTATTTCTAGTTGCTATATTGACCTGCGTTACTCCCCCCTTCACGATACATATTTTTTAATTCGATTTCAAGTGTGCTTCAAGTTTTAAAAATATGTTTTTATTCCCGGATATAATACACAGTGCCAAGACAATTCACAATTATTTATGTTAATAATTGGCGAGAAATCTCGAAATGATTTGACACATATTTAAAACCCAAATTAATGCATATAAAGAAAGAGATTACACTAACAATTTATAAAGCTAAAAATACTTGGGGAACACTAAGAGGTTATTTGTAAAAATGTAAGCTCAATAATTATGGTAATAAGAAAGTAAGAATTTTGTATTGTTTTCTCTCGGAGGGTTAAAACAGGACTCTCAATGCATAAACTAAATAAAAGCATAGTGGCTGACTTATAAAATTAAAAACATAGTTAAAAATAATAATTTAAATACAATTATGTTAAAAAAACTTTGTACGATACAATTAAATTTAAAGCTTGATTCTCACAAATATACTCGCTTACCTTTAGAAAAGAAAATTAATGATCTGATATGTACTATGACACCAATATACATCTTAAAAACACTGTGTATTTAGGAAATAACGAACGAATTTATATTTTACTACCTATTGTCACCAACAGTATCTCAGGTGATTAATAGGTGTCAAATTTAATCACCGTGAATAAAATCATATCTGGCCAACCAATGGTAAATTTCAACTCTTAAAGATCCAAACTGAATACATCAGTTTTAAAAGTCAAGCCAAGTTTAATAAAACCCAAAGGAGATGTTCAAAGCCCCGCTAACCCACCCCCTTTCAAAAAAACTGAACATTTAATTTTAAAAAGAATTATGAACATTTCCTCACAAACTGAACTAGCATAATTGATGTCGCTTATTAGTATTATAACAAATGACCACATATTTTAAATTTTAAAATCGAGTTCGTCACGAGCCTGGGTGTTTTTGGAATAGGTGGTTCGAAAAGGGACAGGTAATACATAAAAAAATATAAAATAATACAAGTGCTTAAAAGTCAAATTAACTTAAGTGTTTTGATTTACTCTTAAGTCAATAGACAGTTAATTTAAAAAAAACATGATTTATTAATTTTAGTAATTCAATTGAAATGTAATTTAAAAATGATGAGATATATTTTATTTTATTTCATTTCACACAGATGCCATGAGCTATAAAAATCTTATAGCCAACATAAAAAAAACTAAATTATGTAAATCGTGCATTTTATAAAATTAAATATAATCTTCTTATAGCTCATGATGTGTTGTAAAATTAGATAAAATAAAGGTAGCTGTATTATTATTATTATTATTATTACTACTACTGGAAAGCTATAAAATAAAGGATGGTTTGTTTGGTGGTTGGTCGTACTTCGACTTGCTCCCACAATTCGAGGTCTCCTCCCAAACTGCGGAGGGATTGTCGGCATAAGGTTGGCAAGGCAAGCAGCATTCACACAAGCAAGGAGAAGCTAGGGAGGGGGTAGTAATGGAGTTCATAGGGGTGTGCAGAGTACACTCCTTCGACTCCCAGTCTAGTCTAGTCTAGTCTAGTCAAGTCAAAGAGAACATATGAAATATTTACAAGACCAAATTAAATTTTAATTTATTTATTTTTTAGATAGAAGATTGTCCTGTGTTTAGTTATTTGTTAACTAAAAAAGTTTTATTGCAAAATTATTTACAAGATTTCACAATAAAATGGCAAAACAGCACGTAAATTCAATTAATAAATATTTTTGACCCGTGAAACATTAATTGGGGGGGACAGGGGGAGGGAGAGTATATATTAGATATAAATATATTTGTTGACGAAGCTTCACAAACTTCAAAGCCAGAATGTTTTGTTTTTTTCAAAGTGAAGTAGAGGTTGACAAATATAAGAATCAAAGTCAGAGCTTTCTAAGCTTTGCACACCCCTAGAAGTGTTGAGAACATTCACCAGATGCTGAAAGTTAGCACGCTTCCGAACACAAATAATCTAAGATTTAAAAGGAAAAAGCCAAGCAGCCGGAATTGCATGGATAGGAGAGAAAGAGAAAAAAGTTTCTATCCAAGTTAGTTTTTTTGCAAACATTTTTTTTCTAAATTTATCACTAGTGAGGACAAAGTTCTTTCGTGGCCATTAAATTTACTCACAGCAAAATCAAGCAAAAAAAAAAATGCTGATGAAATACCTCCGACTTCTTCATCGCTCACAACTCGAATATATATTATTTTTTTAGTACTTATTTATTACCTTTTCAGGTTGTCCACATATGTACTGACTACACTAATGTGTTAGGGATAAAGAAAATAAAAGTTACCCGCCTCGGTGGCGTAGTTGGCTAACGCGCTAGTCGTGTTGAGCTCAACTGCTGAGGACGGGGAGATCAAGGTTCGAATCTCGGTCGGGTGAACTGGGGGTGTTTTTTCCTAAATGGTTTTTCACTCTCCCTCCACGCAAATGCGGGTTCACTTCCTCTAATTCAACCTTTCCAATTCCTAATCCATTAGCGTAATTAGTACTTAAAAGCGTATAACCCAAACGGGTAGTAAGACGCGGTGCTAAATAATAAAAAATAAATAAAATTAAAGTAAGAGGAAGTGTACCCACATTTGAGTGGAGGGTGAATGGAAAACTATGTAGGGAAAAACCACCCTCCGTACACTCGACTGGAACCTCCCTGTCGTCGGCAGTCCAGTCTATAGTGAGAGTAATGAATATAGCCTCTAGACAATTTGACCATTGAAGCAGGTAACATGAATATTGTTAAGAGATTAACACTTGCCAAGTACCGATGCATTCCTCAAAACTTCTTGCAAACTAAATAGTTTATAAATACATAAAACTCCTTGGTGTTTCGCTAGCCTAGCAAATTCAATTACGCTTTCCATTTTCCAGTTTGTTTGACAGCATAGAGCAACAATAAATTACATTATTTTCAACTCTAGTTATTCCAAATATTTATCTTTAAAACCTAACTTGATAAAGTAAAATAAAAAAATACTAGAAGCTCTAATTTCGGAGATTGGTAATAGTATTTTATTATTATGTTTACAGTATCGTGCTACAAATTTAGGGAAGAAACTGAACATTTATAACACTTTCATACAACCATACTGGAAGCGGCCGCTGTCACATTTGTTATTAACTTATTTGTAAACTTGGTTAGACACAACAAATTAATTTTGAAGAGTGGGTTAATCCATAGTTTTCTTCCTGTAAGGATGTATGTAAGGTTGTAACTTATGAATGAACTTTTCTTCACAGTTCCTCTAAAAACCTGTTTTAAATTATCATTTTGATAACATAAAAATAAAGATAATTTGTAATAATCATGTCTGCTTTTGAAGCAGATTAATTTAAATTAAATAATTTAAGGAAATGTCGAAAATGAAAACATACCAGAAAGTATGCCTTGTGTCAATGTATACTACTACAATTATTTATCAAAAAAGCTCAGTACTTATTTAATTTCCTTGCCAAGTGTTTTATAAATAGGGGAAGTTATGTCTGAGAGAGAACCAAAAGATATTAAGTTTCTACATGAGTAACAATTTCAAACCAATCAGAAAGATTAAAGTATGTTCATAACAAGATAGGCAGGCCATAACCAGTTCTATTATACATTAAGTGAATGTTACAGTAAAAGTATATAAATCTCTATGGAGAGGTTTTAAATGAAATTGAAACAAAGGTGCCTCAAGACTTCAATTAAGATGCATGTAGTTTTTTTTGTGTGTGGAAAAGTGGAGCCTAACAAAATAAGAGACCACCTTAACACCAGGATAGCAACTATTAGGTAGACATTACAGCTCCAACCAGATGTCTTTTAAGAGCCCGTCTCAACCCCTGGATAACACCTAATTTAGGCAGGTAGTACAGCCCGAACCAGACGTTGCATTGTGGTTAGGCTTTCTGTGTTGTACTTTAAAATACAGTTGAATATTATTATAATTAGCACCGCGTCTTACTACCCGTTCGGGTTGTACACACTTACGCTAATGTGTAATGGCAGGGTGATTGTGAGATTAAATGGAGGACCTACAGTTTTAACGTGGGATCCGAACCACGGTGGAGGCCTGGCATTCCCCACATTCACAAGATGTGATTAATACACGTCTTGTCAGAGGTAAAGGAAAAGTTTGGCAATCAGATAAATCTGTGCCAGGACCGAGGATTGAACCCCGGACCCCGATCACTGGAGTCCGACACCTTACCTTTAGAACGCCAGGTCACCTAGAGAGCAGTGAAACAGTTTTACCTTATTTTTAAAAAAATACAACAAAATACAAAAATATTGATTTTAAAAACTAATAAAACCATTAAAATGATCCCAAATTCGATGTTAGCAAGTGGATAGTGCAGACAACCGTACTTAATTGTGTTTAAGGTTTGATTCTCAGATAATCGGGTGCAAAATGGACTCTTAAAACACAAATTAGCTCCCCTATAAGAGAAACCAAAATAAGATGAGCACTTTCTCAATAAGGTGACTTTTGTGTGTTTTGGTGTGGATGTAAAGCTGTCTTAAAAACCACGTGTTTTTATACTTCAGTCTTTAAATTAATATATTATTTTCACTGCTTATGAACTCATCAGAATATTTACCAACTTACCCTGTTTTTGAGTTTATAAAATAAATAAATTACAAACCTGCTAAGCCTTCACAATAAAGCAATTAGTAAACATTTTTGAACACTAGTCTGGTGCAACAGCCTGTTATTTTTATGGATGCAAATTCATGCATGAAACTAAAAACGCATGCTTCATTTTATATAATGACAAAACAAAACATATGAGTAAATACCAAGAGAAAATCAAAGAAAACGAACATGATAATTTGCAACAATTATTTACATATCCCCCCTCTTTTTTTAATTTAATACTTTCAAAAACACACAAAAAAGGAGTCTAGTCTAAAAGTGATTCACACATGAGAATTAAAAAGGAGGATAGAAACAGATTCACACTGAGAGGGCTGTGCGCTGGCTGTGCAACATCTGTGTCGTCTGATTGCTTCAAAAGTGTTCTCTAAGGGTCATGGTCAGTGTGAATTAAAATCCAGGCACCCTATGGTCGACCCTGTGTCGTTTCTCTTAGCTCTGTTTCGTCCTTCACAATGTCTTTTATCTACTCTACTGTCTGACAATGCCTGGAGAACATTACAACACAACTATGTGTGCAGTAATAATTAGCGCAGAAGGAAGCTTAATAATGTTGGTATAAATATATAATTTACAATATAAAGAATACGATAATAATCTCATTAAAGAAGTTTTTTGGCAGGAGATAGCGGAAAAACCCAATGCCAAAAGCAGCTACAATGACCAACAGTCAGAGCATGGTAACGATACAACCAGCTGGCGCACAGCCCCTTTAGTGTGAATGGTAGCGACATGACACAGCCCTCTCAGTGTGAATCCAACCTTATTGTTCCCAAGACACATGCCTCAGTAAAAAGAAATGGATGTATTTGAGCATAGCTCTTGATCCAAACATAAATACAACATTACAATAAATCTAGGTTGAATTACGCACACTTGATTGAAATAACTAGGGACCCTTCATTACATCCTTTGAATCCCTAAGCAGATTCGAGCATCAAATCTATTTTTTTTTCCCTTCAATTTTTCAAGTGAAATTTGTTTTAGAGCTCTAATACTGCTTATTGGTAGATAAGAACCAATTACGGTAGGGCCCCCTTAACCGCTGATTCAATATCCGCAGTTTACCGCTGCCCAATTTGATTTATTTTTAATTCAAGATAAAAAAAATTGTTTTTTAAGTTTCAAACTACACACCAAGTGTGAATTGGTCATACTATCTATCAGCAGCACAAACAAGTCTACTGCTTACATTACTTGAATCATCATCATTATCATCATGTGATCGTCACAGCAAGAATGGAGAAGAGTATGTACAATGTAGCGTACAGTACACGTTACTACTATGTACTTTGATTAATGTTGGTAATGTCTTACAGCGAATAATTTATCAATTAACTTTACCGTATTTATGTATGTTACATGAATATCACGCTATATAATGGTTCGGTATTATCCGAGGTTTTATGTAACCGAGGTAGATCTAGGAATGTATTACCCGTAGATATGGGGGCCTTACAATATAATTATGGAATTAACTTAACAACCAGGCCACAGACCAGTAACTTAACATTTTGTATTTTATATTATATTTATATTGCCTCTTATGTTGATCTATTTTCCATTTGAATAACGAGTATTTTTTAGGCTAAAATAATTGCCAGGCAGCCGTTATGTTCGATAATTTCTCTAACAGGCGTGATTTGACAAATTAGTTTGACATAATACTACCAAATTAGGAACTATGTTATTCATTGTGATTATAGATGGCTCTAACCACTCTTTTACAAATCAAAATCTTGGAAAAAATGGTAGAAATAGGAATATAACATCATAATATAGAACAAAATTAATAAAAAATTGAAAGAAGGTTAAAGGGCAAGGCCTACACACATGTCAGAAAACTGCAGGCCTAAAAGTTCACAATTAAAACTAATCACATAATTATAAATGTTCGGCAATGCTACCCTAGTTTAGTCTGTGTTTTACTCTCTTCTGCTGAAGGACGCCGATGTACAATGAACATTTCATAATTACGTGTTTCGTTGTGTTTTAATTGTGAACTTTGATGAAGCCTATAGTTTTATTATTATTATTATTATTATTATTAGCACCGCGTCTTACTACCCATTCGGGCTATACGCACTTACGCTAATGTGTAATGGTAGGGTGATTGTGAGATGAAATGGAGGACCTACAGTTTAACGTGGAATCCGAACCACGGTGGAGGCCTGTCATTCCCCACATTCACAAGATGTCTTGTCAGAGGTGAAGGAAGGGTTTGGTAATCAGATAAATCTGTGCCGGGACCGAAGATTGAACCCTGGCCGCCAGCATAGAAGTCTAACACCTTACCCCTAGACCGCCAGGTCACAATGATGAAGCCTATAGTTTTATTTCTTTGTTTGCAGAAAATATAAATAACTAATTAATAATTTAAACATTTTGTGCTGAAAAGCATTATAACACTCATACATTCAGGTAAATTACTGGTCTGAGGTCTGGTTGTTATGTTTTCCCTGTAGTTATGTTGGTACTGAACCATCTAAAGGCAGTATTAGAACTCTGAAACAAGATTCAATTCAGCCACATCGCCTGTAAAGTGAACTAAAACCACATCTAGTCGCTATGTTATTTTAGCGAGAAAATAACTTTAGGCATCTGCTTTATTAAAAATACCATTGATGTTGAAGCTTTCTCATAAAATAATGTGTAACGATTACTCTATTGAGAATAATTTGAAAGCCTAAACTGTAATGGAACATCAATTTCTTTTCCACACACAAGACTTTAGATCGCTTCTTTGGCACTCACTATGTGTGTACTGCGACGGTGTTGTATATTTGTTTTTAGCACCATGCCTCATTACCCGATCGGGTTATTCACTTATGTACTAATTACGTTGATGGGATTAGGGAGGTTATATTTATAAGAAGTGTACCCACATTTGTGGGGAGGGAGAGTGGAAAACCTAATTGGAAAAACCATCCCCGGTACATCTGACCGTGATTCCAACCTCGGTCTCCCCGTCATCGGAAGTCTAGTATAGTGCGAGAGTAGTGTGTTAACCCACGCGACCACAGAAGCGGGCGGCAGTGTTTTAACTATCGATAATGGTGTTGCAAGAACCATAATGGTGAAATAAGAATTATGGACACTAATAACGCTAAGTAGTCAACAACTATATGAATAGTAAGTAAAAATGTGTTATTTTCAATAACATATGGATAAGTCTTAAATACTGTTGTCTAATCTCTGTTAAACATTCTCACAAGATTTTAACCATAGTATGGTTATTTTTTCTCGACACCTCAGAAAGAGGAAGTATTGTGACTGTCAACAAAATCTGGTCCTCAGTATCGTGGACTAAGAGTCACAACCGTTTTAATGATTGGGTTAAGACTTGGTGTCCAATAAGATTCCCCAGAGTGTTTTTTGGAATTATTTATCCACCCCATCTTCTCATAGAAATTAATTTACATTTGAGCAGAAATTTCAAATTTTGATCATATCTTTGTTGATCTTTGAGAACCGAATTAACAAATGAAAAGTTGTAACACTTGTAAATCTGTAAAACTTATATTTGAAAGGCCGAAGCTTAAATCTCAGACAGGTTAACTAGGACGACATTGTTCTTTTAAAAGTTTTCCATTTTTTCTATTAATGGATTATGGTGCATTTTCTTAAAATGGTTAAGTTACAGGTAGCTCAGATAAGCAGTAAGACTGTTAACATTAAAATTGGCCAATTATTATTTGTTAGTTTGTAAGATGAATAAAGATTTAACTTGCAACATTAATTGAGTATCTAGCTCAAATTACTGATCACAGAAACCAACACCAAATAAAAATAATGAAACTCAATTAAGACTATAAAAAATAGCTTGAAATGAATTCCAAAATACGTTGTTTTGTTTTTTTTGTAATAAGAAAATTATATAGCAAAAACTTATGGATGGGTTTAATTGTTTAAAAATGTGGTGGACCAATGGCTAAATAATTTTATAGTAAAAGAAATTGATAAAACTAAATAAAAAAGTAAAAATAAGCTACTAAGAGTAAATTTGATGAAGAAAGCCCACCTAGAGAAAGAGGGAAAATGTGGTAAGAATCCAATGCACAAAGGTGACATCTTCCTTTCTTCTGTCTTCTATAGTAGGAATAATCACTAACACATTTTAGCACAAATAGAGTAATATTTTGGCATTGTTGCCTTTATCAGACACAAAGAAAGAAAGGAAGGAGTACAGTGTTTGTGTTATCTGTACTCGCTCTCTCTCTGTGAAATGTGTGTTGGATCCGACTATTTTAAAAGTTAAAACCTGACCAAAGTCAACAATATAAAATATAATAATTCAAAAGTTAGCCGCAGTTTTTTATCTTTATGTATCACTTGAGTTTGAGTAGACTTTACTTAACAATTTTCCCGGAAAAATACCTTCTATATATTGACTTTTAATAACGAAATCCGAGCCATTTATTTACCACGTATTAGGGTTTATAGTTATAGTTCATCATATTCAATGTTTAGATCACAATATAAACTATTTTTATATTATGTATATTAGTTTTAGTGTGAACAAACATGCTGAGTGATCAATGTTGAAAACTAAAGACCCCACTTTACTAGTTAAGAGACATGATTTTATTTTAAACTTTTGTTCAACCCAAGAAAATGAGGGAGCATAATCCTAGTTTTGAATGACAGGTAAACAAACACCCGCTGACCGCAAGGTGTAACGCACTAGTCTCACAGTAGACTGGACTGCTGATGACGGGGAGATTAGGGTTCAAATATTGGTTGGGTGTACGTATTTGAAGTAAACAAATATTTGATATTAAAGAAGAAAAGAAAAAAAAGAAAAAGATCAAAACATTAAGGTTGACTTTTGATCAGAATCAATTTGAATACTTTTGTAAGTATCAATTATTCTATAGTTTTTAGGGGTCTACGAGAAATCAAAAATCTGAGTGGGGGCCGAGTTTCAGTAGTTGCTTGAACTCGACGATTTAAAAAAAAATTTGAGTAATCAGAATTTTTAATCTTTTTTTGAAAATTCTTAGTTTAATTAATTTTATTCAATTTTAAGATATAATTTCATAGCAAATAGATTCTCTCAATATTTCCTTTAGTCTAATAAAAAAAAAGATAGTTATTACAGTAAATTCCCGATTCTTCGCGAGTGGATTGTGCATTTTGCGGCTTAGCTGCGGCATCGTCAACAGTAGAAGATAAATGGGTTTTTTTTAAACGCCGCGTTGATGGATACTACAGGGCTACCCATAGTTGTACTGGGTAAATCCTTGGGGAAGAGATAATGACCAAAGATACAACAAGTTTAATAAAGGGTATTTTAAACCTAATTAAAAGTACTTATTTTTCGTTTTGGAACTTTACTGATTTTGTGTAATACAGTGCATACATCAATACCTTTTAATACAGGCATCGTATTTACTTGGAAAAGAGAAAATTGTTGTCATTTTTTTACATACAATAAATGATTTTATGATTATTTTATCCTATTTTGAGATATTTAACTGAATAAATTATTTTCATCATGCGTGTATGCATCATTGTAAAAAATTTGTTTACCGTTATGTTCAAGCATATGATTTGGAATCGTCAGTCGCCATTTTGAGGCTATGTTCGTTAGAAGTTTTTGTGAAAGTGGTGTGAATATTTTTTTTAATGGGAATAAAACTATAAATAAACTTTGTCTCTGTCCTCAAATAAATATATAAATAATATTGGCCTAAATTACCGTGGTTAACTATCACATTAATATATTACCATCTGTTTTCATTACAGTCATCCAAAGTGATAGATGTCAGCTGTTGGCGTAGTGATATATTAGGGACTACTTCTAGTAGAATTTCGAGCTGTCATTCAGGTAAACTTAGCTCGTGAATGACTTATAGGTGAGTACTAACTTGAATTCAATGTGCTACAATCTCTTTTTTTATATACTAAATATGCAGATTTTATACGGTTTTAGGTTATTCGCGAATAATCAGGAGTTAACTGTGTAGTAAATTTATTTAAAAATTCAAAGCCTTGTGATAATAAATTTTTTCACAAAAAGAAATTAAGTTTGTACTTAAGAATGGCTCTATTACAGAAACTAAACTTTAAATATATCTTGTACAAATAATGCTCCATACAACTTTAAAAATAATATCATTCAAACCCAACTGGAAGTGAAAATCGCCAACTTGCACACACCTAATTGTTTTAATTCAAGAGTGTCAATCACAAATTTGTAGTAAATCTTTTATTCAGATATTTTGTGATTTTGAATTCCTGCAGTTTATTTAAGACTTTTTTTATTAGGGATCTTGCTCACCTTCTTTATTGGTGGCTTTAGGAAACCTGTCAATTGTCATAATAGCATTATGTACATCCACCAATTAAATTAAGAAATACAAAGATTTCAATTACCATCAATAATGATTTAGGTCTAACTCTCACAACCAGTCTACACACAGGCTGCCAACTTTACAAAACACAGTAAAAACTACATGTACCACATTCTAACTAAACCTAAGAAGAGTGGATGGAACCCAATCGCCAAGAATTAAAAACCATGATATGCAGCAGAAGTATGGACAGTGAATGCAAGAGAGAGTAGGAAAATGGAGGCCATGGGAATGAAGTTTGTGATGAGCGTGTTAGCTGTCACGAGGAGAAACAAGATTAGGAATGAAGTTATCAGGGGAGGAGTTGGGGTACAGGGAGTACTTGAGATAGTTGAGGAAGCAAGACCGAGATGGTATGGACATGTAATGCGAATGGAAAAATAGAAGATGCCAAAAAAATTATGCAAATGAAGTATGTATAAGAATGTCCACGAGAAAGTTCAAGAAAGAGATGGGAGGAGCAGATAACAGAAAGTATGTGAATGAGAGAATAAGAATGGATGAGAGTAAGGGAGGAATAATGGTGGAAGGAAAGAGGAGAAAAAAAAAAGGAAGATGGAGGTGTTATTTACTAAAGTGACTTGGCCACAAGCTGGAAGCTGTTCTTAATACTGGTGGTGATGATTTGGTAAAGGTAAAAATCACAAATAGAAAAGACACATGTAACTAAATTGTAGACCAAAACAAAAGATAGCCCCATGCAGCCCTTAATTTTGACTGCGACAAGCCACCGTGTTAATACTCTGTCTAGCTAACCATGGAGAATAGACAAGGAACAGAAGAAACTCACCTGACATGAACACCGTCTGCAATGTGTTGGGCCAAGTCGCCCATTATCTCGTGTTTGATGTAGTACAGCATTCTCACACGAAGCAGAACTCTGTATAAACAGTCGACAGTCAGTTAACAACCAGGCTCGTCCTACATTATGTCTTTATACAGGTGTGTCTTACCTTACGGACGAAAACAAATATAGTTGTATTTGAAAATAAGATGCTTAGGAAAATATGTGGTCCCATATGAGATGAGACTACTGGGGAGTGGAGGAGGCTACATAATGAGTTACATACCCTGTACTCATCACAATACATTGTTAGGATAGTCAAATCTTGTAGATAACAGTGGGTAGGACATGCAGCACAAATGAGAGAACCTAGACGCAGATGGGAGGATAACATTTGAATGGACCTAAACAAAGGAAAAATTGCTGTATTGAATTAAACACTGAAAGGAGGATAAGCCCACACATTTACAAGAAAACTGTAGGCCTCAAAGTTCACATTTAAAACAAAACACATAATTAAGAAATTTTCAAGCTGCATCAGTCCTCTTCATCAACAGCAGAGAGTGTAAACCTGAACAGGTAGTAAGACACGGTGCCAAGAATTAATTATTAATTCATCAGAAGAGAGTAAAACACAGAGTGAACTATGGGAGCAAGGCTAGAAGTAGATCACGGTTACTTAGATTCTGTTGTTGTCGGTTTCTAACTTTTTATTTATTTTTATCCTGCAGTTGCCTGTTCAAAAATGTCTTCATTCTTGGTAGTTGGATAGAATGTTGTATTTATATTATATATATTTATTAAACTATAAATGACTGATGTGAGTAGGTATGCCTGCTTGGAAGGAGAGAAAGTTATCTGAGATTGAGACCAGCGGGTGCCTGGATTTGCTTATATATTGGTGAGAAAATCCCCACCCACGAAGCTGGGAAACCCTGCAACTATCGTGTTTCAACTGTGGACGTTGTGGCCTACAGTTTTATGATCAGTGTGTAGGTTTCCCCCCCC
>CABFOV010002816.1:0-61517 GCA_902141375.1 Timema poppense | reverse complement strand
TATCCTCTTTTCAATATTTAATTTAATACAGCTGTTTGGTGTCAGTTTCCCTTTGTTCACATTTGCATACAGGTAGAATAGAAAACCATTTAAACGAAACCACCCTGAGTACACCTGACCAGGATTCGAACCAAGAACAAGTCTATTCTATTGTGATAGTGCCGCCTTAGACCAATCAAACACTAAAGAAGGTTGCATTCAAAGTTAAAAACCGAGTTAGTCGTTGTAAATATTATTTCTATCCAACGAGTGAAAATGTGTAGCAGTAACAAATTACATCTCTAACGACTAAACTACTCACTTGTTTGCGTGACGACTGAGGTGTTTCTTGTAATTGTTCTCCAGGAAGATGTCACCGTCATACTTCTCGTGTTGACTCCAGTCGTTGATGTCAGAGGGCTCCCCCCCATGCCCGTGGGCGAGGGCCCTAGACTCCCGCAGTTCCTTCTTCAGTTGCTTTTTGCTCTTGCGGCCCCCGCGAGGTACGGGAGTGTTCAGACCTGGGGGTGACATTGCACCGTTTAATTCCCCTCAAAGGCGGCACATTTCAAACAGTTCATTAACGCTAATCAGCAAACATTCAAAATGTTTGTGAAATAATACAAAGTTTAAATCTTGTAAACAACGAGTATTAACACCTTAGCCACCTAACAAGCAACAACCCACTTTTTTCTACGCCATCAACCGGCAGCTTCAAACCAGTGGCCATATTTCTTTTAAGCATATAAGGTCACTTTTAACTTTCGCTTGCATTTAATAATTAATTTTTATTATAAACAGCAAAATAAAACTTCAATACTAAGCAAACAACCAAACTGTTAATTCTCATAGCCAAAATCTAACCATTTTAAAATACATTAGTGAATTATCGTATAAAATACAGTTAATAAAACCACGTGCGTGAGTCAACAAGTTGAAGAACAAAATATGTTATAGTTGAGTACTATTGATTTGTATTTAGACGTGTCTATGCTACCCGTAAATTATTATATTACAAATTTGAATAATACATAGTCTTTTTTTAATATTAATTCGGCTACTACATTATCTGTGTGTTCTTTTGTGAATATTATTTCGGTGTATGAGCGTGTTATCCTCGGAAAATAAACAGGTTTTTAGTGATCTTTGAATAATTATTTATCTAATATAACCTTAAAGCATGTGATAAAATAAAATAGCGGGTTTAGGCTAAACCTCGAGTTTTTGAATTTTTATAGTAGGCCTAATCCAAAAAAAATCTGTGAAGTGTAATAAAAATTACTTTCGAGTCTTTCTCCAGTGTTGATTAAATAAATACCAGGCTAGGACTTCAAGCTATAAGTTATTGTATTTTTATTAGAGACTTTGTTACAACTGTTAGGGAGGAGTGAATCTAAAATAGATTTTTGTTAATTCTATATTGTGTCCCGCACAGCAAAGTTGGTAACGTTGGTAAGTTTGACTCAAATGAAACTATTGATAACGTATGTATATAACCTCTTAAAGCAGCGTGATGTAATGTCTTACCCAAGTGATTGTGCGTGATTTTGGATTCCCCATTTTCCGATGGTGTGATCAGGTCCCAGATAAAACTTCTAATTTTTTCATCCCCTCGATAGAATCTCAGACAAAACAGCAACTGAAAAAAAACAACACCTTTGTTATCATAAACAAGCGAGAGATGATTGCTCTGAATAAACATATTTAACAAAGGAAAAAAAATAATTTCAGTCATACTTGTTATTCAACTCAATGAAAGCCTAAAGCTTTCTCAGTATTAGCATGGCAAGTCATCATTAACTTTAGATAAGGATTATTTATTATCCTTTCAACTCTCAATAATCCCCACAAGTGAAATGATTTTCTCCANAAGCATTTCTGAAAAGCCTTTTTATGCGCACTTCGCTGCCTAGCAGTTTTCACTTTAAAAACAACCCGTCAAATCCCTACATAAGTCTATTTATACCGTGCTAGAACTGTACCAACAGGCTGGAGGAAATTATAATGGCACCTGATAGTAAACTCAAGGTGAAAACAAAGTTAGAGAATTTACACCCTTCAGTGTCAATGAACTGGTAATTCAGTAGGTAAGTGTTAATTGGTGGTAAAATGTGTGTGGCGTTATTCATATTAAGAAATCAGCCATGGCAGTTTCACGGTTGATTGATCATGTTGAAAACAAGTCTTCCTCGGAATCTCGTGTAAACCAGGAAATGAAAAGAAGCTACAAAAAGCTAAAATAAAACTACTGAATTTATTAAATTTTTACGAGGTCTATTCAAGACCTTCTATCTTTCATGCAGACAGAGAGAGCACCTTCAATATTTTAAGGACCTATTACGTACTATATTAAATATAGCCCATATAACTGGAGAGTCAAATCCACTTTTTTTAGAAGACAAATATTTATTTTACTTAAAAATTCCAATTCTGATTCTTAAATAAAAAAAAGGCATAAATTTTTGTCTTTCCTACACTGGTATAACTTCTTTTTTTTTTAGATTTTATCTTATTCATATTTAGTGATCAATTAATGATTTAAGGTCTGGTCGTTGGGTTTGTCTTATAATTGTGTTAAGCTCGTTTCAGAGCAATCCTCAAAGTTAGGGATCCTTGAAGGTTTATGAAAGGCACTTACAATAACCCTAGCGCAGTCTTCGATGTCGCTCTCTCGCCAGCCTCGACGGAAGTGACTGTGAGTCAGAATCTCCATCCATCTCCCCCACCTGAACAAACCAACAAACACTCGACATAATGGCAGCATACAAGTTTGGCCGGAGGGACCACCTACAAGAGCACCGACATTTAGAAATCAAGTGTTAAAAACAATTGTCTTTATCTACGGGTTGTGGTAACGAGATGAATAGTGTAATGAATTCAAATGTAACATTTGAGCACTTTTGTATTTTTATAGAGAAAAAAAGCCATGCAATATTTTAGTGTCAAAAGCACCTTGTTAACAACTCTTCAAACTCTAACATAGTTTTGTCGGTCCACCATATTTGTTTCTTAAGTAAAGAAAAGAAACAGTTATTTTCATATCCCGAATTTAATGATTCTAAATACATTGCAAAAATAATATAACATAAACAATTGTCAAAATTTGACTGCCAAAATTGACGGCTGCTCAACATATTGTCACCCGAGAATGTAAGTGTTCCATCTCCAAAATTGTTAAATTTGAGATATTTGGTGTTTACGTTTATTTAGAATGCATATGATTCCCCTGCGGTGAAATTGAAACTCCTATATAATTACTTGAGAAGTCCTATATAATTACTTGAGAAGATACAAACTCGAGTCATCATCTAGTAACACTGGTTTTATTCACAAGGTCAGACTTCAATGATATGGTCTTGCAGTGGTTTGGTTAATGGATACACGAGAGTAGACCTGTTAACTTTAGCTTTCAGTTACCACCACTCCTACACTAGATATACTGTAACTGTCCCCAATTGCGTTTCATTCTTACTTATTTTATTTACGGTCTTGGCTGTTTAAGCCAATGTTAAACAAAGTATAAAATAAATACTATTCTTAACACTGCACAATGAACTTGGATCACAATAATTAATGACATGAAAGATTATGTTACATATTTTTAATGATTTTTATGACTGATAGAATCCTTTTAGTAAGATAGGATTAGTTTAATGGTTTTTGAAGCTTTAGAACTGCCATTTTCAATAAAGACATACCATAGTATGAGGATGTTTACTTCAAAAACTTAACACAATACTTTTTAAAACTCACCCAAATGTCAGAAGGCCTCTTTCCACCTTGAAACACTCGCTTCTCGCCCAACTGCCGTAAACTATTTCCCCGTCTTTAGGGGCGTAGTCATCGCTCCAATACTTGTGTCGCAGTTTCTTCCCATGTTTGGACTTGTTTCTACGGCCTCTGCCCCTGCCGACCCCGATAGACGGGTCCTCGTCACTCTCGGAGGAGCTGTCTAGTTCGGACATGTCCACCACAGACTCGTCGTGGCCATAACGTTTGATCTGAGTTCGGCGCCGAGGCTCTGACATCACCAAATCGTTCTGAAATTTTAAATCAATTTATAGAAAGGTTTTTTTAACACTGCATTTTATTATCCCTCTGGTTTATATGCCTATGTAATAATTAAACTAATGAGTTAAGAATTCTAAGAAGGTTAAATTTAGAGGGAGTGTATGCACATTTGCGTGAAGAAAGTGGGACACCATTTAAGAAAAGCCACCCTCAGTATAACTAACTGGGATCAAACCACGATCCACCCATCAATAGTATAGTATATTGTAAGAGTGACACACAAGACCATATAGCCACCAAAGTGGGTGAAAGGTTGTGTAATTAAAATAAAAAGTACTAGACAAAATTAAGAAGGATAGCAGCACACTTAATTAAGAGATCATATATTTGCTTCGAGATTGATTTTAATTAAAAGATTTGAGCATGCAGACCCCTTAATGAGACATTAGGAGATTGCAGTGCCATGACTCTAAATTTTGACTTAGGACGCGCAAACGAAATAAAAATCACATATTCTGACTTTGAAAATTGAGATTAGTGTGCACAACTGTGTTTAAAGAGATTCACAGTTATTTTGACGATTGCAAATTAAATATAGGGGTTTTTTTTTAGTGAATAACAAAAAAATTCCCTGACCAAGCAAATTCAGTTTTCCGGATCACTGAAAAAATTATCTCTTTTTAAGGAAAACCTCCTTTAGCTTTCTGTGGTAGTTGTATTATACTTGAAAAAAGGTAAAGCAGTAGTGTAAAGTGTGAACTGTAATAGCCATATCGGGTTTGTTCCAATTTGTTTGTTTCTATCCACCTCTCCTGAACAACTTGTCTAAGATTTGGATGTGGCATCGAGATTTGTAGGCAAAATGAGGAACCAAATTTGAGATTTGGATCAAAAATATAGTAGATTCAACCTATATCTACCAAAAACTTTTATTTTTCCTTCTCAACTTACCTTCTCTCCGTCTTCTGTGGTATCAATCTCCGCTTTTTTGGCCCATTTCTTCCAGAAGTCCGGATCGTCAATGTCGATGTCGGCGCGAATACCGGACGACGCAAAACTGGCTTTGGAGAAGGTGGAGCCCTTTTCAGACTCAAGGGTTATAACCTGAGTGCGACGCTCTAATATCTGGTCGATGTCCTCCTCACAGAACTTGTCCCCAGCACTGTCTTCATCCATTATGGCACCGTAGGCTCCTGTAATTACATTTTACCACTTTTTAACTTTTTTTTAATGAGTCTTAATAATTAAACAATTTTTTTTTACTGACATAATAGGTTTAAAATTAAATATTTATTCAACCCAAGCTATAATTGATTTAATACTCCGGAGCTTGATAAAAAAACTCACTCAAGATTGACTTGAATCAAAACACTTGAGCTCGCAGACCCCTAATATCCAGACATATTGACCTTTACTCTAGGAATGTGTAAATTCTACTGTTTCAATCCAAAGTGAGCTCAACTCAAATATATAAAATGTTCTCAAAGCCAAATTAATTTTAAAATATATATTTTTTTTATTCTATAATTGAAAAGATATTGAAGTGTGTGTAAATTTGTGTTAGTGTCTTTTCTTTTATTTGTTGTTCTACTTTTTTCCTAATACTTTATCATTTTATTCATTACTAAATGTTTTTGCTCAATGCACTTTTTTCATACATATAAAAGGAAATATTTCAAATATGTTCATAATATATTGAAGTTCTCTTCTTACTTGACATTTTTCAAATACGGAAAGGATATTGAGGGTGTTGAATGCCAAACGAAGGAGATTTGACCTTCGCACAGCCCTATTGATAATATTTTGGCCATATGTCAACAACTATTACTAGGAACAATAGCGAGGAAAGAACAAGACACCGTATCAGTATTACCTTTCTTTAAGAGATCTTCTATTTCTTTCTTGGAAAGCTGTTTATTGTTGGGGTCTTTCCCTCCTTGAGTGGTGTTCATGCTCTGAAGTAAGGCCTTGTCCAGCCCCAGTTTCAAAGACGCTTTGTCAAACATCTCTCGCTCGTAAGTGTTGCGACAGAGAAGTCTGTACACTTTCACCATCTTCTGCTGGCCGATACGATGACAACGAGCCTGAGCCTTTAGAACAGAGACCCGGAACAGTTAGAGCTGCATAGTTAGTCGACATGAGGGTCATGAAATAACATGCATTAGGGCTGGGCTGATCAGCCCCTTTACTCCCAAATAGACTGGTGACGATCATTGGTTGCGAATCTTGCTGATCATTTGATCAATTTTTTTTTAAATATTAAAAAGGTAGTTTACAAAAACAACTAAGCCTGTGAAATCCATTGAAATTTTGAATACGAATTTGAATCTTAGTAGGATTAGGATCAGATTAAAAATACAAAATCTCAATAAATCTTGGTTTCAGATTTAGATCAAATTTTTGAATCTATAATTGATACTTGCTTAACAAATTAATATAATCAGACCGTAAACCTGTTACACGGTAGAGTGAGGAGATATATTAGCTTGAATTTCAAATCGTAAAGGAATGATGCGGGGGACAGTGAATATCTTGTATTATGATTAAAAAAGTGGTGCCTTTGATTTTTCACTTTTTGAGATTAGTGCTACGTATCATGTAATTTTTTTTATGAACCTAAAAGTGTCTAAAATGTTTATAAGCACTTTTAAAAATATTTTATCATTGGATTGGTCAGAAACATAGCATAGTTAAATATTCTTCAGAAATTCAAGTTGAAACATTATCAAAGTAAATTTAAAATAAATTATCAATTCAGATAAGAAACTATTTTTTAAATAAAATATTTGAGCCCATTTTAATTTTCTTTTTAAGCATAAGATTCGACTAGGATTTGATTCTATAAAATAAATTTAGTATGAGATTTGATTCAAATTCAATTCCAAGTAAGTTAGCCAAGATACGGATTTGATTCAAAATTGGAAACGGTGGGTTCGGACAGCAAACATACATTTTTGAATATACACAATTTATTGTTCATTAAATTAATTGTCAAAGCCGGAATCTTATTCAAAGCAGGTGAAGCCAAGTAAAAGTTTCGAGGTTTTAACAGACCCTTATTAGGTGTTATTCGTGGGGTGAGTCAACTTCTTAACAATGTTACAATAAACAAACATAATATAGTAGATTTGAATTTTAGGAAATATCAACCGCCTCCCCCTCAACTTAAGACTCACTTGCAGGTCGTTCTGTGGGTTCCAATCACTGTCGTAGATAATGACAGTGTCCGCAGCAGTCAAATTGATACCAAGACCACCAGCTTTGGTACAAAGCAGGAACACGAAGCGATCAGAGTCAGGCTTGCTGAACCGGTCGATGGCCGCCTGGCGCAAGTTGCCACGAATACGACCATCTATCCTCTCAAATGGATACCTAGAGCAAAAAGAATTACAAACGGTTAGCTTTAGGAAACTAAGTCCTTTTCCTAATATTCTATCATTTCATTTATTACCAAAAATCTTGAAAAAGAATCTTTTAAACACTTTTTTTTTTAAACTACAGTCTATGGAAGTTAAACCGATCTTGATAATTCTTGATAATGGCGTAATAAAGGAAGCATTCACAAATGAAAATGTGTTTCATCACATTCCCGACATCCTTTATGTCCTGGGGAGTTCCATGAAAATATGCAGTGAGGCCGTGTGTGAATCAGTTGGATCAGCGATAGGCAACCACTTACACAACGACAACAATAAGTATGACACTCTTTTACATGAAGTTTCCATCTCTTGGAATGACCCACCTGCCCACAAAACTTCACGTCTCCTAAAGGTAATCCTTGGACAGACATTTCAATGGAGGAAAGTACCACTTTACCAGGTTTTCTTCTAGTTCTCGCTTGAAGGTCTACAAGACGTCGAAGCTCATTGACAAACTTTACAAGGAAATGGGAATGTTGCCATTTCTGGGAGGCAACTAAATTTGTTATAAGGTAGGTACTATAAAAATATGTTTAAATTAGAACTTTCCAAACTCTGTAATAGGTAATAAACCTCATTCCCTTCAGCCTCTATAAAATATTCAATGTTTTATTTTGGGCGCTATGGTTTTCGGGGATTTTTTTTTATGAAAATGTTATATTCTGGGGAAATATTGTATCTCTGAGAATATTCTGCACCCCTGGTCAAAGCTTACAAATATTCAAAGCTAAGTCAAAGATTTCAAATCTTCCCACCCCTCTAAAACTTTGCCCAGCCATAATATTCGGGCAGTAGTTGTATTACTAAGTAAAAGGCCTCATGGAACCATACCAAGTGAAGCAGTCAACTTGCTCGACTACTCGATCAGAGAATCAGTTGTGAGTGCTGTACTTACTTCCTGTAGATGAGGTAGTCTTCGAGTATGTCCAGGCAGCGAACCATCTGACTGAATATAAGCACCCTGTGACCACCAGATTTCAGCTTCGGCAGGAGCTTGTCTATCAGCACCATCTTACCAGAGGAGTGGATAAGGGCTTGGTAGTAGCCGTCGGGATCATCGCAGGTCATCTGCTTTGTTTGGCGGTAGTCAAACTGGATCTGTTCCTCCGCGCCTGGAGGGACACGCATGTTTACGGCTAGTTAGCTAAATGTTAGCGCAAGTCAGCCAATCAACTGTCTTACAAGAAGAGTTTCCTAAATTTCAACATTAAGGATGTAAAGGTTTGAAAGTCAAAGTCGGAAATAAATTGTTTTGAGGGTTTATCTTAGCTTGAGTGTAGGTTTACCCATACCTCTGCCTCGAAACTAACCATTTAACAGATATGGATGAATGCAACACTTCCTCAACTCCATCATTGTGTTCATCAAATTAGGAACATTGGTCGACGTAGTGCCTTTAGAAAGAAATGAAAAATTACGCTCCAAAATTCCTCTGTAGTATTTCTTCTGGATGTTTGTAAGTTCGACCTGTTAAACATACAAATGCATAAAAGTTATTTCTTTTAATATTGATTTATATGAGATAAAGTGTGTTGATTAAATATTATTTGTAATTGAATATGGTCTATTATTGCCATTTATATTTAATATAAAACGATATTTATTTAGAAAAAATCTTAAATTGAATTGTAAGTTGTAATATAACTTGATTTATTATATTAAAAATGAAACATTAGTAACAATTAGTACAATAAAACATTTTCTAAGTAATTTCAATACATAAAGTTTAATAAACAACAGTATAATGTATTTTTCTAGTGTAAAAAAACTAACAAACAACTATTCGAACTTTGAATCGGCTTGAAAATATTTCATATAATCAAATTGAGTTCACTTTGAATCAAAAAATTGGACTTCACACACCCCTACTATAAAATATTTGATTTGTATTTTATTCCAAACATTTTCAGTTTAAATTATTCTATTCGGAATCGATTCAAGCTAGTAAGTTCAGATTCAGAAGAGATTCAAGCTAGTAAGCTAAGCTTCAGAGAAGATTCAAGCCGATAAGCTAAGCTTTGGAATTAATTTGAGCTGGTAGGCAAGTTTCGGAATAAATTCGAGCTAGTAAGCTAAGCTTTGGAAACAAATTGAGCTAGTAAACTAAGATTAGGATGCAAATCTTGAATTCGCACAGGCTTGAGCCCAAACAAATAAGCCTCACCTCAACGACAGTTTCTTCCTTGGGAGCAATAGACTTCTCAACATCCTCCTTGAGTCGCCGCAGCATCATGGGTTTTAGGATGAGTTGAAGCTTCTGGACCTCCGTCTCAGACTTGAGGGCCCCAAACTCCTGGAGGAACACTTCGCTACTGGAGAACTGCGTCGGCTCCAGGAAGTTGAGAAGGGAGAACAGCTCGTTCACATTGTTCTGGAGGGGGGTCCCAGATAGCAGGACACGGTGCTCCTGAGACACGCAAAACAGCCCAATCATACAAGATTTATTCGATGAATATCGCTTTCGTTTGTTACTATACCTTCTTCCGTTAAAACAAGCATCTCTAAGAGTGTGAAGAAGTTTTCCTTAAGGATATGTTAAAGTTCAGTAGGGGTGTGCAAAGTACGTTCTCTCAATGTCAAGTGAACCCAAAGCAAATATACGAGAGATATTTTCAAGCAAAATCAAAGGTAGAATATTTTTGGTTGATTGTTTTATGCTAGGAAAAATATTAGGGGTGGACGAGATCTGTGTTTTATGCTAGGAAAAATATTAGGGGTGGACGGGATCTGTGTTTTATGCTAGGAAAAATATTAGGGGTGGACGGGATCTCGGACCTTCGGGGAAAAGGTCGGGAATTTATCTTCTTCGTAGGTGGGGTGAGATTGACCCTTTTCTGAAAAGTTTCGGGTGGGGAAACAAAACATAGTGCTCCAGGAATTTGTTAATCTTTTTTGAAGACAAGTCTTCTTCTTTGTTATTTAGCAAACTTGTTGGCTGGGATGGGATTATTTTACTACTTGTAGAGAGACAAACAATTTGGGGAGCGAGAAACTTATTGTGCTCTGTCTATCAACAGTTATTTGTTAGGTCCAGCAAGTGAAAGAGCTTGTAAGATTTAGAGGACAGATATATTCTATCTTTCGGGGTGTGTAAATTAGAGGAAGAGGGGAAAGAATTAGCTCGCCAAGGTCAACTGTTTATGAGAAATCAGCATGTTGGTTGTTGGTGAGTCGGACAAGGATTCAGGTATAAGGGGTGCTGAGCAATCACGTTTTGAGGGTTGTCAAACCTAGAAAACATTTAAGAGGTTTCAAACCCAAATAATATTTTGCAGTTTCATATTTAGAGCAAATTGAAGAGGTGCCAAGCATTATGTTTTCTAGTATTTTTTTGCACTATGAAAATAATTAAATATAAAACACCATTTTCAAAATAAGTTAATCAATAAAAATAATTTCCATCAAAAATGTGATGAAATTAACCATTTTATTAATTATATTCTTTGAAATTGATAAAAAATATTCTATTTGTGCACCCTTTTATTTATTTTATTATGTTATTTTTTGTTTTTATTTTTGGCACTGCGTCTTAATTACTCGTTCCGGTTATATACCTATGCACTAATTACTCCAGTGTGTTAGGAATGAGGAAGATTGAATTCAAAGGTGTGCCTACATTTGCGTGGATAGAGTGGGAAACCATTTAGGGAAAAAAAAAACCTTAGCACACCCAGCCAAGATCAATCTAAATATCCTCATCATCGGCAGTTTAGTCTATGCCCTAAACCATGCAGCCATCGAAGCTGGTTTTAAAATTATAGTTTTAATAAGTCTATCATATTAGTTTAGAAATCCATATATTTTAAATCTAAGATTATTCTAAAGAGTAATTTTAAAATTTCCCGTTCCCGTCCCGAATCCTGATAATTTGACTCATTTCCCGTCCTGAAATAAAAAAGTAATTCCCGCTCCTCCCTAAAATATATTATATTTTACTTATTTATACATCTCAATACATTAAAATCATTTTGAGATGAAATCAAGTTATGTACTACGTACAATTTAACGAGATCAGATATTTTTTAATATGAATATAAATTTGTAATATACACTTTGTTCACCCCAAATGGCAGGAGTCTTACCTTTACCAACTAAACTATGGACCTATCTTATAAACTGTGCCTTTGTGAAACCAATCAAGTTTTAAAATGATATATATTTATTCAACCCAAGCTCAACTCTGCTCGATACTCTGAGATTCATGAAAAACTTGCTCTAGATCAATTTAAATAAATACATTTGAGCTCACAGATCCTATTATATTTAATGCTTATAATGGTGATAGTAATCAAACAGTAACATTGTATATATATATAGTCAAATGTAGGAGCGTTTGTACAGTATCCCCAAGACTTCTTTGGTGCCGATTGACAGTTCACAGCTGAAAGCTGACGGCTTTGAAAAGTTACCAGACCAAATTATGTATCCCTACGCCAAACCATATGATCTGTAAAAATATGTGTTCATCAGCTGTCACTTCTGACAGTCAGAATTTAGGTATATACCTAAATGTTGACTGTCAGAAGTCCGCTGTGAGCTGTCAGTCAGCACCAAAGAAGCCATGGGGCAACTGTAGCTATGCCTAGCCAGCCCCCTATTCCCACGTTGCTTCTTCCAGAACTGAAACTCACGAGATTGAGTAACCGCAGTCCTTCCAGCAGCTTGCAGTTCCTGTTCTTGAGGCGGTGAGCTTCGTCGATAACGCACAGCCGCCAAGTGAACTCCTTTAGTTCCATACAGTCTGTGATAATGACCTCAAAGGTCGTGATGAGGACGTTGAACTTGGGAATGTCCTTGATAGGCTGCCCCTTTTCGTTCCGGTGGAACATCTCATACTCCTGCACCATGTTTCTACTAGCGCTCCTAGGGGTCAACAAAGGCAAACACAACAGTCTAAATTAGCCCACGATATCAAACTTTTGTTAAAGTGACCATATTTATTTTATAAACTATGCTTTTTGTTACATGTTAAGAGAGTTGATTTTAATATTGAATATCGTCGACAAAATAATGACTTAATTACTCATTTTGTAATTTTATAATTCAGGAAAATGATGGAGATGAAGTATGTAGGTAAAAGACCACAAGTGAGAGAAATAAAGAGGTGGGAGGAGCAGATAACAAAAGTGTGCAAGTGAAAGGAAAATAATGATGGAAGGAAAGAGGATGGTGGAAGAGTTTTAATAATCTGGTCTGACCACCGGGTGGGAACATCTGATGATATGAAGAGTTATAAAATTATTTATTCAACTTAAATTCCACTCGATACGGTTTTAGAAACTCTCCCAGCTTGATAGGAAATTAAAAAATTTGAAATGAGAAACTTCTAAACAAACCTATTGTGCCGAAGTATAGTCACATTAAGAATTATCATAAAAAAAACTCTAACTATTGACAATAATAATAACAAACTCACGATCCGTGGTAGACAATAACGTTCATGTCAGTCCAACCTTCAAACTCTCGCTGCCAATTAGGTATTGTGGAGAGAGGAGCAATCACAAGGACAGGGCCCCGGATACCGTACTCGTACACGGCGTGGATGAACGCTATCGACTGGATAGTCTTACCCAGGCCCATCTCATCGGCCAAGATACAATTACGTCTGAAACAAATATATGTCCTTAAAGTTGATAGAACACGATTCAATATTATGTGCTAGTGCAGGAAAGTTATCTGTGATGCCAGAATCATGATCAAATTAACCTTCATGTAATGTAAAGGTTTTGCTCGTGTTTTTTTAAAAGTATGCCATCACAATTTGAGATGAAATACCTGGGTATTTATGGTTAAGAGTAAATACTTAATAACATAGATTTTGACCTGGGTAAATACCCAAAATATCCTATTATTTATGAATTTCCCTTGAAAACTAAGTTTTTCATATATTTCTTTATAGCTCTACAAAATAAAGATAATATATTTAATACATATAAATTTACATAATGTATACAAAATTATTATACTATTGTTTACTGCAAATTATGAAAGTGATAATGCAGTTGACATTCACATAACGTAAGAGTTGTTAAGGGGAGAACGTTGATGTTATACTAAGTTAAGTGAAGGGTTCCACGTGTTCCTGCTAGCCAATTGTGTTATGAGCAACATCAAAACGGCTATTCAGCAAGTCCACTGTTTTAATTCAAAGCAAACTCAAATCAAATATATGATATATTTTCAAGACAAATTGAAGTTCTAATATTGGTTGTTAGTTGTCTAATGCTAAACAGTGTAACTCACCCGTTGTACCAGGAGAACAGGAGCCAGTTCAGACCTTCCAATTGATACGCCCTCAGCGTGTTGGCATTCTTGTACTCTGGTGTGTCTTCCAATTTCGTCCACGTGTCAGCTGGTGGTTTCTTTTTAGGCTAAAAAAAATAAAGATAAATAACCTGATAAAAGTACTTTCAATACAAAACTGTTACAAGACTACACTCATAAAGGACAATCGACAAGGTCCTTCTCAATATTACTAGACTTTAAGGGTGAATAAATGGTGATCTTATTAGGGGTGTGTAAAGCTTTGAAACTTCGACTTGATTTCGGCACAAATATTAGCTTCGACTTCACTTTTAAAAAAAATCCGACTTCAACAATTATGAAGCTTCACCAATAAAGATGTTAACAGCTAAAATACCCAATTTATTGCCATTTTGAGCTGTTAAAAATTTATGGTGCATACAAAAAAATCTGAAATAATTGAATAAGTTGTGAGAGTAACTGGCTTTATCAAAATAAAATTAAAAATTAGAAAAAATTGAGCGATAAAATATTTTACAAGTAATTTTAAGGCATAAAGAAATATAAACATTATGAACTTTGAGGCTTATAGGTTTCTGGTATAAGTGTGTTTTGTTATATACAGCCATTTTTCCTTTTTAAATAACAGTATAATATTTTTTAAAGGATAAAGAAAAACCAAACTTTGATTTGGTTATGAGAATATTTAATATATTCAAGTTAAGTTAACTAAAAATTAAAAAATTGGACTTCACCCCCCACCACCCCTAATTCACCAGAATCTCAAGTGGCTCAGCAAATCATACATTAGCAGAAAAGTGTGTTGAACCACGTTGCTCTGACCCACCAACTTAAAACGAGTAATAACCAAGGTGGTTATTTTTTCTCGTGGATTAACAAGATCATCAAAATTACTATCGCAAGCTTTTATATAATATTGTGGTGTGAAACAAATCCAAACAGAACAAGAACACTGTCTATTTAACGAGTAGTTTAAAATCATGTTCAAGACAGTAGATGCAGCTGTCTGCTTGCATCTTGATTTGTTTAGGTGCACACACGCCGATTGAGGCTGTTAGGTTTGAAATTTGAATAGTCCTTTCAAGCTCATGTTGTCGAACAGATAACAGAAAGCTGAAGTTATTTCAAGTTACGCTGAGCAGACAACGCCGAGGAAACTGAAATCTTGCAATCGGTTTATGGCACGTCATGTGATAATGATTCTGTTATGCACTTGTTTTTCAGCAAACGTGTGAATCCACCGTAAGGATGCAGGATTGATATGGGTTGGGAAGTAGTGTAGTCAAATGATCTCTACCTTCCACTTGTCCTTGGTGGGTTTGGTGTTGAATGTGATGAATTGCTGTATCTTGACCGGATCCACATCCTCTTCCAGCTCCCAGGTGCTGTCCTCGTACTGCATGGAGCGCCACTTGATGAGGTAGTGCTTGATGGTCTTACCCGTGTTGGGGTCTGTGTGCTCGGCCACGTCCAGGACGCGGTCTACCTCCACGTAGTCAGGGTTGTACGGCTCGTCCTCCAGCTGGACAAAAACAAACATTGTTAGATGAGACTCAAAAAGAGTAACACTGCATTATTATACCAAAAAAACATAAACCTCAAAATATAGTTTATAGTCTATTATAAAAGATAGATTTAAAAAAGGTTAAGCGTCAGGTTATGGATGGAATGATGATGTATTGAGGGGGTTGAAAGGTGAGCATAGGTTCTACCGGCCATTAACTTTATAGAGTTCCTATGACTTGTTAACTAAGACAACTTACATTTTCAAATATATTTGCGTGATGCGCCATTTTCTGCTTGATAGCGTTTCAGTTTGGACGCTATCCTCTTGTCTCCTTTAAACAGCTCCTCTTCAGTCTTCCACTCGCAGTGCAGGTACGAGAAGTTGCGATACTTGACAAAGTACTCCTCCACGTCGACATACTGGACCTCTGGCTTGACGGCCAAGTCACGGGACTTCTCCCTGAAAACATCGCTCCTGCCCGCCGTCGGTTCGGCGAGGCTGGCGGAACTCTTAGACGGGAGAGGCTTTGGGTCCTCCTCGGTTACCCCCGCCTCCTTGGTTTCATCAGGAACCTCTTCAGAGGGGGCATCGTCATGGTTACTGTCGTCTAACGACGGGACATCGGGTTTGGAACTGTCTATCTCGTCGCTCGGATTGTCTTTAACCAGAGACTCTTTCGAAGCACCTTCGTTCAAGTCGTCATTATTTTCCTTGGTTAGCTCACTAGGATTTGGTTTGGAGTCTGTCTCGGGTTTAGGGGGTTCCTCGTCTTCTTTGGTCTTTGATTCCGTATCGGCAGTCTCTTTGATTATCTGAATGGAGCCTGGTTTGTGCTCCCTTCTGCCTTTGCGAACAGCCAGAATGTATTGCACAACCATGGAGTCCTCGTCTGTTGTATTCTATAAACAAGAGAATTATACATTTTAATTATATTCGAGTCTATAAAATAGGAAAAAGCAATGCTCTTACAATTAAATGTAGATATATAGCGAAGCTTGGGAGATCAAGGTTAGGTTAGACCCCATCAAGTTTCACATTTGTAAATTTGAAAAATTACACCTGATCCTGTGAATTGAACCCAGGAACATTTGACTCAATACACCAATACCAACGAGCTATCCAGGCTATATCAGAGCCTAGTGATCATTTAATATCTCAAGCTTTGCTAGTTATCTACAATGTCTTGTTATTATTTTTGTTATTGTTAGTTTATAAAGAATAAATGTAGACATGTTTGAATAATTTATTTTCTATATATATTGTAGTTATTTTACTATTTGGTTTAATATACAGGGTGGGCAGGATTTTCCCAGTTATATATATTCATATCAATTTTAATGTTTCTGTAATTTTTTAAAATTTCAAATCAATAGCCTTAATATATTTGAATACTTTTTTAGAAAAGAAAATTGTTTACAAATCTCATGAATACTATTTAAGTCTGGGGATTTAAGGATCCAAACATTACATCTACATTAAATTTGTTTTCATAAACATTTTGTATAACTTACAATATAAACGAAATTGGGCTTGACAGCGGGGTCGATGGAATCCTCGGACATTTTAGACAATTCATTCCTCATCGACAGTTTTGGGCTATCATCGTCTGATATACTTAACATAATGTCATCAACATATTTCTTACGATGCGTATTTCTGGCGGAACGACGCTTCTGAAACATAGCCATCGAGTTAAAAACAGTTTAAAATACAACACAAACACTAGGAAACGCACAGGTTTCATAAGAAATGAATAATTATAACCAAGTTTTGAAAATGGCTTCCTGGAAGAAAATGTGTTAGCGAACTATATACTAGTACAAGGGTCGGCAAACTTTTAGTGTCGTGCGCAAATAATAATGCCAGTGAAAAGTCCATTCAGTGTCAAATCAGAGCATAAGACTTCACCGTGGCTTTGTTTACATCAGGTCTCAGCTTAGGATGAATCAATAATAGTTAACTAGTACAACTATTAAAAGAAATTCAGGGTGATCCTGTAAAATATAAATGTAACATGTTTCTAAATCGAATACTAGGGCTCTGCGAGTACCCGTATTCAAAGCTTTGAGAAGAGCTCATCACTTAAGCTTGAGACCGAGAGTTTTGTAGGCTCGTCATTTTCGAGCTTCCACTTGATGTACTTAATAATCGATTTTTTAAATGCAATAGTAAGCATAGTGTATTTAATTGAGATATCAGCATTTTCACTTATAAATCATTTGGTTACTTAACAAATTGTTAAAAAGTAATTTCAATTTTCCCATTAATAACGTAATAGAGCTTTAAAACCACTTTCGACCGGTAGATTTATTCGATATTGTCGTCCATTTTGAATTATACTTGATTGAAGTTGTTCACTTGTATCGCCATGACAATGCAATGAAAATAAAAATAGCTAAGAAGATTGAATGATTCTTTTTACTATTTTCACCTGGTCCCTTTCTAAAATAATAATTTATGTTAAATTAAAAATGTAATATCAAGACTATAATATTATATTAAATGTTTTCAAACTTAGAAAATTTAAAACTCGTATTAATATGTTTACAAAACTAGCTCTAGTTTATTAACTATTTAGTTATAGAATTATGTTAGTTAACCCATTTAATATCAATGTTGATCTAATTTATTGAAATACATATTTTACCAAACTTAGCACATTTATCTTAAAAGGCATTTACTATATTTACTATTTCATGGTGTTTTCTAGAAATATTATTTTTAATTTAAAAGTATAAGCATTAAAAATTGAATGGAAGTAAATTTCTCAATAAAATAATGTCTAACGAGAGCCTGTACAACGCACATGTGCAATTGCACATAGAGGAATGGAAATGGAACAGAAGACGTGATCATCCATGATTACACGAAGGAATAATAAACGAAATACAAAACACTTCAAATTTATAATTGTTTATGATTCTTACATTTTCTTATACGATAAATTAAGTTACTGTAGCATATTTTGGGGAAATATAAGCTTATTAAAATGTAAATTTTATCAACTTTTCATCAATACAGTGTAGAAACACTCTACAATAATGTAAAGTGATAGTGAAGGAATAGTTAGGTTAGGCCTAGAAACAAACACACTTCCCTAGTTCTTACACTCCCCAATTCTTCAAACTTCCACAGTTGCACATTGTTTTGAATTTTCGGAAATATTTATTTCTCATATGAAGCGACATTAATAAAAAGTAATACTCCTGAAAATTCAAACTAATGTGCAACTGTGGAAGGTTTGAAGGTGGAAAGTGTAAAAGTTTAAGAAGGTTTAAGAAGAAATGAAGAAAGAAGTGTGTTTGTTCCTATCTAGGCCTATCCTAACTATCCTTTCAGGTTGGCTTCATTCACTATCACTTACTTCACATCACTGTACAGTGTTTCTACACTGTCTTACCGTAGCGGACATTTCCAAGCCATCATGGAATTGTTCATTAACTTTTTTTAAATAATTGTTAGTGTAATTTTAATGTCCTTAGAGACCTGAGTGTTGAAACTATTTTAATTATTTTGTATTAGATTTTTATTTGATTGTTGTTCTTATTTTTAAATTGTGTTTTATTAGTGTTATTTCTAGTTTAAAAACTGATATTCCCGTTATTTAACTTTTTTAAATTTTAAGAATATCAGTTTTAATATACTTTTTAACATTTTAAAATGATGAATATGCTCAGAACTCGGGAGCTTTTAGAAATACTCGGCTCGAGTTTGACACTAATGAAAAAACACAAGCATCGCAGGCCCCTATCGAATACAGTAAATAGCTACTGTTTCTTGAATATTTAATATTTTAGTATAGATCAGATTAATCAGACTAAATACAAAAGTTATAAATGTGTTTTGTAAAATTTAAGTTCTGAAGACATTTTTTGAAATTTTGAAACAAAACAATTGAATCAGTGAAACATAAAACACATTAAAATTATTACATCATTGGTTTTAATTAAAAGGAGAGATTTTGTATTATTTTTTGAGATGCCACGATACCTTCTTTTCTAGATTTCCATTCTTAAACATTTACAATTTAATTATCTTTTCCAGCATCCAAACTCAAAAACGTATTTATTCTACTTCTAAGAATAGAAAAGAAAAAACTAAAAAATTTATATAATAAAAAAGTTTATTTTTCTAACAAAGGAAAAGATCTGTTTTCCAAAGCATATTTTACAGAATTAATAAAATTATTAGAAATTACATTAAAGAGTGTATTTTTGCCTTCAATTGAGTAAAAAAAATTTTAAAAAGGTATAAAAAAACAATTGTCGAAAGCACGACTCTTTCAAATTCACCAAATAGGATTGTTAAATGAACCAAAATAAAATAGCATACACTAATATAGAGATAATCAATTACTACCAATTCCGAAGTCAGACCTTTTAAGAGAGATGTTTGATTCTTTCGATACTAGTAAGGATCGAGGATATCGAGGTATCAAAGAACCAAGTTTGACATCCCTAATTATTCTTTATTAAAATCGCTTAGCGTGCCATTGAAAAACGTGCCGGATGCCATAGTTTGCCGACCCCTGTACTAGTAAGTCACCTAATTATTATCACATCTAGTGTGTACTCACATTCTTAGCAGCTTCCGAGTCATCGTCGGGAGAAGGTGGAGGAGTCGCTATCATATCCTCTGCATCAGAACCGTCTCCAGTGGTAAGCCTCTTCTTCTTTTTGCCACTACTTAGCAGACCCCTTAACACAAATTAATAAATTAAATAAACAGGTGGGACAAATAAAGACATTTTAGTGTAAATAAGTGTTGTACATAGTGTACTTTGTACCTATTGTCACACATGTAGCAGAAACAAGGGAGAGAGGGTATGGTCATGTTATGAGGATGGGAAAAGAAAGAATCCCAAGGAGAGTGGCGAAGATAGAGTATGTAGAAAAGATAACGCAGAGGAAACCAAGAAAGAGATGGGAGGAGCAAATAACATAAAGTATACAAGTGAAAGAGGAATGGAAGTAAATAAAGAAAGGAGATGGAGGTATTTTACTTAACTGACTCAGCCATAGGTTGTAGGAAACAAATGATTATTATTATTATTATTATTATTATTATTATTAGCACCGCGTCTTACTACCAGTTCGGGTTATACGCGCTTGCTAATGTGTAATGGTAGGGTGATTGTGAGATGAAATGGAGGACCTACAGTTTAACGTGGAATCCGAACCACAGTGGAGGCCTGGCATTCCCCACATTCACAAGATGTCTTGTCAGAGGTGAAGAACAAATGATGATGATTACCACATATAATGAGGACAAAACTCTTACTTTGCTTTCGACCTTCCGGCAAAGACAGCCTTGACTTTTGGTCTTCTGTCCCTCTTGGCTGACTTCTTGGGCGAAGGCGAGGTCTTGGTGGATGCCTCCGAGGCGCTCTTGATGGGGCTTTCCGGCGAGTATTTAACCTCACCGGAGGGGGACCCCAATGCATCCATATCCATCGGCTCAGAGGAATCTGCCGCAGCGATGGAGCTGTTGCTCAGAAAGCCGGTCTGGGGGTCGAGCAACCCGTCCCCTTCTATACTATTCTCCACACCCGTCGAGGTATCAAAGACTAAGGGGTCGTCGAGTGCCGATTTTTCCAACTGCAATTCAATGCCCGCCTCGGCTAACGCTACTTCCACTTTCTTCTTTTTGGAGGGTCGCCTGAAAAAATTGACATAATCTTCAAGTTGGGTAATTTGGGGATGGAGTCATATTAAACTGCATTTTTAGAATATACTAATTGTATTATTAGTAGTGTTGGGTCAACTCTACTATTTTACAAACCCAAATCTAGAATCAGAATCTCCAATTTACCTTCAAATTCAGAACTTAGAAAAAATTTATGAACATAAAATAAAATATAATAGAATATTATAAAATACAAATAATAGCTTGAAGTGCTAAAATTGTTTCTTATAATTAATTCTTTATAACATTAATACATTCGGTTGAGTATTAAATTACTGTTCTGGGGCCTTGATGTTAAGTTTTTCTATAACAAAAGTTGGTTTTGAGCCACCAGTAAGCAGTATTAGAGGTTAAAACAAATTTCGCCTGTAAGATAGGGGACAAAATAAGAATCTAAGGACTTGAGTTTCAAATTTGATATTTTCTTGACTCCTCGAATCCGGATTATCCCTAAGGAATGAAGGGCCATCCCTAATTATTAGTTCAAGACTTAAAAATCTAGATTAATTCTATCATTATCAGGGTGTACTAGGTTTTGTAAATGACTTCACCAGGTTTCCCTTACCAAATAATTTGAATTTCCCAGTATTCGATAATAGTTTGGATTTGGAGATATAGCCGGCACACTTAACTTTGCAATAAAACATTAAAAATACATTTTTTAAATACAAGCTTTCACTGTCACAGACAGCTTCTTGCAGTCCAACCAAGAACATCAGTCTCCTCTTACGATCTGTAGAAGCTGTCTGGGAGACATTGAAAGCTTGTCCTTAAAAATAAGCTTGGTTTTTTTTTAATACTACAGTACTACTAAGGTAAATGTGCTGACCATCTCTACTAATTTAAACCAAAATATTAAGATGTAGAATTTTATAATAGAGCAAATTGATAAAACTAAATAAAAAGGAAAAATAAGCTACTTAGAGTAAATTTGATGAAGAAAGCCCACCTAGGGAAAGAGTAAAAATGTGGGAAGAATCCAATGCACAAAGGTGACATATTCTTCCTTTCTTCTGTCTTCTATAGTAGAAGTAGTCACACACACATTTTAACACAAATATCATAATATTTCAGCATTGTTGTCTTTATCAAACACAAGGAAGAAGAAAGTACATAGTACACAAACACTGGATTACTCCATTTTGAATTTCAAAAGAAACTGTTAGAAACGCATTGTGCCATTGTGCGGTGATTTAACTGAATATTGTAAACAACTCTCCAAAGCTTTCCAAAGCAGAGGTTACCCCAAGCCTGTAATAGACAACCAAATATCCAGAGCACTCTCCAGGGATGACTGCAACCCTAAGCTCACCCCCGAGAGTCACTTTCAAACGGCCACCCAATCTCCACAATATTCTAGTCCATCCCAAACTTCCTGACCCCAAGAGAATCCGAGAAGAAACACCGACTACCAAAGGTTCATACCCCTGCGGTAGCACCCGTTGTAGCACATGTGGAATCCACCTACCAGCTACATCCCTCAACAGCAAAACCAATAACTTGATATATCAACTACAGTGCAAATCATGTGATGCAGAATATATAGCCCTCACTACAGGTTCTCTGGACAGCGAATGAACAATCATCGTTTCGACACAAACCACAAAGATCCGGACAAGCCTGTACCCAAACAGTGCAATAGTTCTAAACTTAGACAGTGGGAACTATAGTGTCTTTCTTTCTATAAGATTTAACATTTTTCAAATTATTATTATTATTATTATTATATCATTATTATTTTTTAAATATCAATTTTATTATTATCATTACTATTATCTTTTTCCTTATTATTATTATTATTATTATTTAAATAGGTATCTATAAATACTAACCATAGCCAAGGAATTTATCTTTACTCCCAAAAACAGTTGGTACAATGTTTTCCTAACAGTTTCTTTTGAAATTCAAAATGGAGTAATCCAGTGTTTGTGTACTATGTACTTTCTTCTTCCTTGTGTTTGATAAAGGCAACAATGCTGAAATATTATATTTGTGTTAAAATGTGTGACTACTTCTACTATAGAAGACAGAAGAAAGGAAGATGTCATCTTTGTGCATTGGATTCTTCCCACATTTCTCCTCTTTGCCTAGGTGGGCTTTCATCAAATTTACTCTTTGTAGTTTATTTTTACTTTTTCTTTGGTTTTATCATTTTCCTTTATTGTAAAATTATTTAGCTATTGGGTCACCTCATTTTTAAAAATGTAGAATTTAAAGTTACTTTTCAAATTTCTCAAGTATGTCACCCCATGGATTTTTCCTTGTTTTGTTATCTGTTATTTGTGTCTCTCTTAATATGATAGAGGAATATCCCCAAGAATTTAAAACAATATGTAACTGTTTAAGTGAAAAGAAGTATGAAAAGTTAATGAATGGAGAAGTGTGTTTTTTCCTATCTAGGCCTAGTCTAACTCTCCTTTCAGGTTGGCTTCCTTCACTATAACTTACTTAACATTACAATACAGTGTTTCTGCCGTGTCTTATCATACATTACCCTAATGTTATAGGGATGAAGGTTAAATTTAGAGAAACTGTACTCACATTTGCATAGAGGGAAAGTGGAAAACCATTTAGGAAAAACCACCAGAGGGAGAGTGGAAAACCATTTAGGAAAAAACCACCAATAGTACACCCAACCGAGATTCGAACCTTGATCTCTCCGTCATCGGCAGTTGCCCAAAAGGAGTGACGCCTACCGAAACGAGTATATTATATTCTTGAGAAAAGGACTACTTAGGAAAAATTTGTCTGGGGGTATTAACGAAATTATAAACTGAAGATTAAACATGTTGTTTGCACTGGCTTATACCGGTTTACTTTATATCAAGGGTGGCTACAAAAATTCGTTTTCCGGTATAAACTTCTTTGATTTTCCAAACAATTTGTTAGGGTTTTCACCGCTTTACTTTAAACAGGTAGCAACTAAACATTGATATTAAAGTTATTTTTACAGTATTAAATAATAAGAATTTTACTAACAATGAGAAACAAAACTCTCAATTTTTGTTTTAGAGCTTAGTTGAAAAATTAATGGATTATTTTTAAACAGAATAATTAAATTCTCTCATATTTCTAGGTTTTCCCCAACTTTTCGCTGCCCCCACTATATTCTAACAATGTTCCAATTTTTCCTTCTTTACCAGGTGCCCGTCGACACAAGAGTTGATTATTATTTATTTCTGAACATTTCCACGACAATCAAGAATGCTTACTTTCTGGGTGGCCTGGGTGGTCTAGGTGTTTTTGGCTCGCCGGTCGATTTAGGTTTTTTCTTCCTCGGTTCTTTGGGAGTCTTAGGTTTTGCTTCTCTCGGTGGTTTAGGTTCCTTGGGGGGCTTTGGCTCTTTGGGAGGTTTCGGTTCCTTTGGTTTTTTAGGCTCCCTCGGTTTCCTTCAATAAATTAATATATGCATTAAGAATTGGCAATAAAGTTTCTAACTAAATATAACAACAAAAAGACAGAAAGGTCGCAATTATTTTATTTAAAAAAAATACGTAAGATTTTATTAGGTTTAAACTTTTGAGAGCAAAGTGTTAAATTACCATTGTAAGCGAATGAAATACAGGAACATTAACATGCTACACTGGTGTTCTAAGATTTAATTATTTTATTTAGCACCGCCTCTTACTGCAGGTTTGGGTTGTATGCACAATAAGTACTAATTATGCTAATGTGTCAGGGATGGGGAAGATTGAAATCAAATAAAGTGTACCCGCATTTGTGTGGAAAGAAAGTGGTAACCAATTTAGGAAATTCCACTCTCAGTACACCTGACCGGGATATGAACTCTGTATTTCTCTATCATCTGCAGTCTAGTCTATTGCAAGCATGGCGCCTTAAACCGTTTGATCAAAGAAGCTGGTTTTATAAATATATAGCAATTATCAGATTTAACTTTTCGCCAATATAATTAGAACTTACCGAGGAGATTTTGCTTTCTTGGGTTTGACCTCGGGCGTCACTATGGGTATTTCCTCCAGTGTGTCACTAATACTTCCAATAGTCCCACAGTTGACGTCATTCCCGAAAGTGACACCGTCAAAGCCTCCAGAACCATTAGACATACTCCCAATGTTGGCAATGTTTGGCATGTCAGTGCTGTCATGGTTTGAGGAGTTGTCAATGTTTGGCGGGCCACTGTTGATTGGAGTACCGCTTAGACTTGCGGGGCTGTTCACGCTCGCAGAGTCGGCCATGTTGGAAGGACTGTTAATGTTTCCGGGAGCGCTCAGACTAGCCGAGCTGCCCATACTTGGGGGACCGCTCGTATTCCCGGGACCAACCACACTAGGTGGGCCACTTATGTTTACTGAATTGCCCATATTTGGAGGACCGACCATATTTACAGGACTGTTCATTTTCGAAGGGGCGCCTAGATTTCCAGGACTGCCTAAATTAGCCTGGCCGATAATATTTCCGGGTACGCCCAGGCTTACAGGCACTCCCATACCCACAGAGCCGCCCATATTTACAGAGCCTGCCATAGTGTCAAGATTGCCCAAACTTCCGGGACCACCCATACCTCCGGGGCCACCCATAGCCCCAGATCCGCTCATGCTTCCTGGGCCCCCCATAGCCCCAGATACGCCCAAACTTCCGGGGACACCCATAGTTCCAGATCCGCCCAAACCTCCAGGTACACCCATACCGCCGGGGCCCCCCATATTTCCTGGGCCGCCCAGACCTCCAGGTACTCCCATACCACCAGGGCCCCCCATGTTCCCAAGCCCACCCATCATCCCCATACCAGGCATGGGGCCCATCCCTGCCATGCCAACCATACCGGGAATGGCAGCCATACCGGCTCTACCAACGTTGGGAGGAATATTCCCCATCCCTGCCATTGCTAAATTCATGTTTTCAAACTGTGGGGGTGGCATCATTGGGGGCGGCTCCTGGGCCTTCTTCCTGCTCTTCCTCCCGGTGCTCCGCCCCTTACCACGGCCCTTCCCCGTCACAGGGGGCACCTGAAAACAGCCACAATGGCTCAAGTTAACACAGTGAAGCAAATATTTAGTAAATAAAATAAGTACTCTCATCTTAGCCAAAATGTTTTAGGATTTTTTAAAATGTGATATTTATTAATACATTTTGGTTTTTCTAATCATGAACACATTCCTAATATTTAGCGACTTAATTTGTGATAAATAAAATGAATGGATGATTGGATTTCAATATAAAAATTTGGTAAAAATTTTACTTTTGGTTAAAAATGGTAAAATAAACAACAACTTTTATTTTAAGTGGTCTAGCGCAGCAAATAGAAAAATCCCGGTTACATTTTTAACATCCAACAAATCAAATATATAAAATTAAAACATAATCATAACACTTTCTTAGACATAGTTTATTCTTCCCCTGTATTTTGTCACAATATGGCCGTTAAAATATAAGGTTCAAATGCATATTTTGCCAATGTTTTTTGATTGAGGGAAATAAACTTTCAAGACTGTTTTCGTTATTGGAATGTTATCGGTAAATCAACAAAATTGACCATAGCTAACATTTAAAAGGTTAAGTAATTAATTTAAAAAAAAAAAAAAAATTTTTATGTCATTGTCTCTTCCAGCGGCTTGGTTAAACTTGTAATGTATTACTAGATCCTAATAAATATTGTTAACAATAATAATTATACACGTAGGTTTTTTAAAGCCAATAGGCTTTGATCGAATATGACCCGCAATTAGTGTACAATGTAATAATGTAAATAAACTACTATTATTAGCGTGTGGGACTTAACTTGGAAGAGACATTAACTACTCCCGAAAAAAAAAAATTAAGACAATATATTCGATCCTATTCACATTTGAAACTAAAGTTTATAAATGGTGGCTAGGCATCATATGAAGCACCAAATTAAAAGAATCAGACCAAAACATGATGTCAATAAAATAATCTTATTTGAAAAGGTTTGAATCGGGAATTAAACTTAAGTTGCAGCAGAAGGGAGTGCAAGTATTTTCCAGTTTTTATAGAATATACATTTGTTGGCATAAATAAATCAAATATTTCTCCAGTAACAATATAGAGTTTAGTTTTCTGCACATTCTAATATCAACATACCTTGAATATCTGTCAAGGGTGTCCTGGGATTTTGTCAAAACATTTTAAATAAAGAGAAAATGTTTTGACAAAATTCCAGGACACCCTTGACAGATATTCAAGATCTGTTGATATTAGCATGTGCAGAAAACTAAACTCTATGTTGCTACTGGAGAAATATTTGATATATTTTGTCCAAACAAATGTAATGCTATAAAAACTAAAATTACTCGTGCGCCCTTCATGAAATTGTTTCCAGGACTTTTCAAGGATTTCCTACAATTGCTCCGAGACAATGAGTACAAATAAAATAAAATCAAGTGCAAATAATCGTTGGAGACATGTGAGTTCCCCCTTTCTCAATGATGAATTAACGACAAGGGGTCTGGATGTTGTGTCTGTTCTTGATATAAGTTAGTACATCAGTCGTGTGCAGGTATGATCAGTTTATTTAGAAAGCACAAGTTAAATACACCCACTCTCACTGTTTATATTGTGCATGATAGTTTATGTTATGAGAATTAAAAAACAATAATAAGATTTATAAAAATAACAATAATACAACCTAGTTTCATATTAATGAATGATTAAGTAGCTTGATAAAAAAAATTAAAGGGCTTCAGGCATCTTATGAATTTTTTCGGATATCATGGAAATTTCATCTATTTCCCTTTACTCCTCCTGTTTTGCCGACATGTTTAAAAGAAAATAAATTTCCAGGACAACCTAATAAAATTCCAGCACAAGATTGGAAAAATTAGAAATTCCATAAAATTTCCAGGCCTGGACGAAATATTTTAAAATTACAGGTTTTTCATGACACATAGAAACCCTGAAAAATTAGGGATATATTTTCACCCATCCATGTGTAATTTTCAATGATTTGAGGTATTAAACGTAAACGTTATGAACCAAATGATTATATCAGCACACGACTCTTTTAACTTAAATATATAACCGACAAAACATCCAGACTCCAGCCGTTAATTCATCACTATGAAAGGGTAAACTCACATTTCACCAATAATCAATTTTTTGACCGTGCCAGGAATCAAACCCAGGACCCATAACTCAGAGAGCAGACACGCTAATGACTGAACTAAATGTAGGACCATTCATTTGTCAAGTCGTGTAATCTGCAGGTGTCACTTTTGATAGATATTATGCATATAAAATAATGATAATATATTGGTGAATTTGAAAATTGATACCTGGACACAAGAATCAAACCCGACACACTAACCCTGAGCCATCGAGGATTTTACATTCTCCAATCATAGTTTAAGACAGAGTCTGTGACAAAATAGTTAACAACTTGACCAATGATATTCCCGACTCTTTCGCCGATTTCCCCTGGTATTTTCTAAAATTCCCGACTCAAAAGTATGTCACTCTCTTCTACAACCCCCATTTTTTATTCATCTTTTTTATGAATAATAATTAAGTTTTAAAATGTAAATAAACTCTATTGTCTACTTGGAATTATAAATTTTATTTCACAGCTACAAACAAAAAAAAAAAGATAGTTTGAATCACATTTAAATTTACTAATTATTAGATTTCATATTTTAAGTAAAACAACATTTTCCCAGGTTTTTTAATACCAATTTCCCCGACTTATTCCCGTTTTTTCCCTGACCACTTCAAATTAACGGCTAATTCTTGTTTTCGCGGATTTTCCCTGATGTAGGGAACGCGTGAAGACCAGTGTTTTTGCAGTTATAGTAACAAAACTTTTTTTTAGCCAAAATAAATAAACTATTGCTCCAGTAGAAACAAAGCGTTTAATTTTCTTCCCACGGTGATATCAACAGCCGTTGAATATTTGTCAAGAGCATGGCGGCATTATCTAACAAATCTTTTAAAGTAAGATAAAAAGATGTCATTAAATTCCAAGACACCTTTGACAAGATATTCAAACAATTGTTGATATCACCATGGTAAGAAGAAACGCTTGGTTTCTACCGGAACAATAGTTTATTTATTATAAACAAAAACATCTTTTGATATAAAAAAACTGCAAAAAATACTTATCTTTTCTCACCTCCCTTAGATCCCCAAGTGCAAAAAAAAAAGTGGTGTTTCTCTAAAAGGCTCTTACTATCCAAATTGGACCTGTGTCAACTTACCGGTACCAAGTGATCAGCCATTATGTGAGAACCGAACAAGGTGTGGTCTGTCAGGATACAGTGGGGGCCCCCTGTACATTGCTCGGTGGCCGTGTGCTGCTGTAGGATACTGAGTCGAGCCTGTAGGCGTGCAATCTGCCAAACAAACGCACACAACATTGCATCTAGAGTGAGCCAGGGTTGCTCGACAAAACATATATTCCCCTTTAGATGTTGCTCATGGTTGTGCGTTGCTGAATGGTGCCCAGGGGACCCTTTTGGAATTGGAAGGTCACATGTCACTCGACAGATTCTTAAGGCCGTGGAGTTAATATTGACAAGATATGATAGTGCGTCAATCAAAGATATATTGCGCAGGAAACCAGTAACACAAGAGTCATTTCCGCAGAGTTATTATGCGGTTTTAGTGGGTTTTTTTTATACTAGCATCCAATGGGGCAAAGAAAACATTGCATGAATCAAGAAAAGATATAACGTAAAAAATATGCTCTTGTAAAAAACAAAATACAACTGACAAATTCTCAACCTAAAATGTGTAATTTTTTGTGTAGTGTTTGTTTGGTAAATTTTGATAAAGACCATCAATTACAACCACGTGCCATTTTCTTATGAACTTCCAGGAATGTACAGTAGGCTGGTTATCATGGTGTCAGATTATTGATCTTACACTTGTTTTATAAGTTGGGCTGTGAATTCAACTGAACTATGATGCAATTTAAATAAATTATGACTTATCACATGACCACCTCGATGGTCTAGTGGTCAGAGCCCCAGACAACAGACCCAGAAGTCTCGGGTTCAATACCTGGCACTTCCAGATTTTCCTGTGAAGCAGTGGGTCTGTAACGGGAGTCGACTTTGCCTCGTGATGACAAATAAGGAGCTACTTTGGTCTAAAAAATCGAGATTAATGGCCAGAGGGTTTGTGCTGGCCGTATGGCAACCTCTACCGTCCCCAACAAGCGGTGGCCGCTAACTTGCAGCCCATGGAGTTGTTTTTTATTGACCTTTCGTATACCATACCAATCTAACAGGGGTGGGGGATGCTCGTTTCACCTAATATTTAGTTGAGATCGAGAATAACAAAATGTTCTGCAGCCATCGAGAAGCAAGAAATTGTATTAGGTTAAGTTAGTTTTAGTTATTCTTTCCTTATTATTCTATATTTATTAGGTGACCTGGTGGTCTAGGGGTACTTTAGCTCAGCTGTGCTGGCGGCCAGGGTTCAATCCTCGGTCTCGGCACAGATTTATCTGATTACCGAACCCTTTTTTCACCTCTGACAAGACATCTTGTGAATGTGGGGAATGCCAGGCCTCCACCGTGTTTCAGATTCCACGTTAAACTGTAGGTCCTTCATTTCATCTCACATATCACCCTACCATTACATATTAGCGTAAGTGCGTATAACCCGAACGGGTAGTAAGACGCGGTGCTAATAATAATAATATATTTATTAATCTAGGTTTAAGTCCATATAGGTAGTGGTTTTAGCTAGAAGTAGGCGGAGCTGAATCTCGGGTAGAGCGCCTCCCCCCCTCTCCCGGGACTATTAGATCCAGAAGGGGTGAGACAGGGTACCAGAGGTGTAAATACCCAGGGCGGATGAACTAGCGGGATAGATATGTAAAAGAAAGGAAATATTATAACTAGGTTAGGTGCTATCATCCATGCCATATTGTTACGATTGTTTTTAAAAAATTGGATTAATCGGTAGATGTAGACAAAATAATGTAAGTACTAGTAGGTCTTGAGTTACAGTCTAGGTCTCAGGATAAATATATAAAATAATATTTAGTCCAATAAGCAGGTACTAGATGTAAGATGATGTTGGATGTTGGCTTTTCCGGTACTTAAAAATGACATTTATTTGACAAGGGAAAATGACCAAAGGGTCTTTTGCTTCCCCGGCATACACAAGGTATCGTCAATAAAATTCATGTTTGAACTTAGATAGTAAAAATTGAAATCAACTCAAACTTAAGCAGATGGGTGGTTCAGGATAGAGAAAAATTATAGTTTAATTTGTCATTCCTAAATCTAAAATATTTGTTTTTGTTCACAAAAGTATGGTCATAATATCCAGATCAAACACATGTTTTGACTTAATAACAAATCATCTTTGGTCGAAGGGAATACATTTTTTTTGGAATGGGAACTTTTTCTATAGGAATATTATGAAAAAAGTGTCAAGAGCATAGCAACATTAGAAAATAAAAGGTTGTAATTAAATTCCAGGACAGTCTTGACATATATTCAACTTATGTTGATATCACCGTGTGAAGAAAATTGTTTACTAGAGCAATATTTTACTTATTTTGGTCAAAAAACAATGTTTTGATATAAATGCCCTTAATGCCTGCCTGTTCCCTACACACTCATCTTAAGTGAGGCCTTAAAATTATTTAACCCACCGAGATGCAAATTAGCAGACACCCACATGCCCCGGGCTTCTAAATTATTTCCACACGCGCCTAAGATTCCACTAACACTTACATAGTACCTCAGACTTGGCACATTTTCTCCGTGTGTGAACGTGGTTTCAGATCTATGAATCGAATAAAATCTAACCACAGAATCATACTAATATTTGAAACAACAAACAATCTAATGACTATTAGTATGAATTGACCACCTGTTACTGCTCTTGACCCAACAGAATGCATTCAAGACTGGTTTGTCGACAAATCACACCAGCTTGGCTATAGAGTAAATTGAATTGACCACCTGTTACTGCTCTTGACCCTACAGAATGCATTCAAGACTGGTTTGTCGACAAATCACACCAGCTTGGCTATAGAGTAAATCAGGTAAGAAAAGTGGGTCTCTAAATATTCTGTGCTTATTTGCAAGCCTTATTTAACCCATTCTCTGGCGCACGCTTTACACAGCTCTCTGTGTAGGCCCAGCAGTCATTTTTCTAATCGTGCATTCTTACCAGACATATATTTTCACATTTATTAAATTCACAGTCAAATTATAATATTGAACCGGTTGCTCCATCAATCAGCTTCAAAATGAAGTATTCATACTAGCTAAAAGTAGTGGTTAGTCGATAGATGGCACTACGAAAACTAATTGCGATGAAACGTTGATTTGAACCCGCATCTGAAAACATTTCGGGCCAGGAAGAGAGTTAAATAAATTATAAAACAAATATTTTTGACCTTTTTTTTAGCCTTAGTGACCATTTTATGAATTACTAGATGTAATTTAATGTCCTTCGCTCAACAGATCATGTTTTTCAAAGGGGTGTGAAATGTTAACAGCTGTAGTTACCTATAGATAATTTGTGTTTTGCACTTTCATTTAAATACATTAAAGTATATTCAGGGTAGCCACAAAAATTCACTTTTCATATGACGTTCCCAGGTTTTCCAGATCAAAGGTTGTTCATGTTATACCCGTTTAAATAACTGTAAACTACCAAGTATAAATAGACCATCAATGGCCAACATGGTTCAACGAATGTCATTTATCCGAGACCTGTACTGATGGGTATGTTGACAAAGGTGTCAGTCTCCTCTCTGGTTAGTTATCTGGTGTGACAGATATTGAGACTCAAATCACGATGGGGTGTGATAGTTTTTATTGTCGATGGTTTCCCACCCTCCATTCACCAAAATGTGTGTTCATTTCCCATAAATTATCCTTCCCCATCCCTAAAAAATGCTCAAAAACTAAATAGCTGGTAGTGTTTGACTTGAAAATCAATGTAATTAAGAACTACTTTATTTGATATATATAAATATGAGTTTTGCATTTCAAGATATTCTTAAGTTTTACACCTTTTAATTTTTATTGTAAAATGTGTTACATTATGTTTAATAAAATATTTACTGTTAAAAACCATTATCAACGTTAAAAATGGGTAAAAGTGAATGTCAACATATCACAGGCAGTCTTAGAAGATGATCACAATAATCAATTTAATGTTTTCAAAATATAAAGATTCAACAGTAGCAAGGAATGAGTCTGAAAACAATATTGTTGTTGCTTTTCGATGTTTGGTCATTACTCCCGCAAGAAAATGTGATGAAATACTTGTGCGGATATTAACTAGCGAGTGATTGTGACCTCCCATTCCAACTAACTTTAAACAGAGCTTGCACACATGTGTAATATATGACCTTGGTTAAGGTGAAGGAAATAATCAAAGCAACACAATGTGTCCAAGGTCAATTATTAATTTAATTGACCGCAATTGCCGTTTACACTGCACAGCCAGCGTCTTACTACCCGTTTGGGTAATACTAATTAAGCTAAAGGTATTAAGGATCGGAGGTTATATTTAAAGGGAGTGTACCCACATTTGCATGTAGGGAGAGTGAAAAACCATTTTGGAAACACCCCCTCCGTACATCCAAGACAGAGATTTGAATCAGTGGCAGTCTAGTCTGATCACAAGGGTAGCACGTTAGAGATTACAATAGTGAAGAGGGGTAAACTAAATAATATAATATCAAAGTTTCTTTTTGTTTTGATTGAATGTAGATCACGTCTAATTTTTCCCGTCTCATGATCAAATTCCCTGAATATTCCAGGTTTTCCCTGTCTGTGGCCGCCCTATATATTTAATCCACTTGATAACCGTCCAAGTTCAATGTGTCACAGCGAGGGTTGACACTATTTTCTTGCTACAAAATTCCCCTCGGTCGCCATGAAGAGTACTGTAGTAAAGATAAGATTGCACTTTTTTTATATCAAAATGACTATTGTGAAGTCATATAATGTAGTATCGACATAACTTTACCAATTCTTGATTTATTTTCTGTAATTTCCCCCAATCATTTTCTAAACCATGTTTTTCAATTTGTATTAACATAGTTTACTGGGAATTAGGAACTTATAAAATATATTACACAGCTACAAACAAAAATAGACAGTTTGAATCACATTGTAATTTACTGATTATTATATTTCATATTTTGATGTTGTAATTTTCCAAATTCCCAACTAGTTCCAGTTTTACTGGGTGGAAGACACACTGTGTTGTTATTGATGTTTGGACCAAGATTGGACCTAAATGAGGAAATATAACCATCAGTATGCCACCAAAAGTTTTAAGAGGTCAAGGAGGATTGGAATTAATTATCGTGCTTAGTTTGTCAATTTGCTTTTTCTTCTACATAAAGATCTACTATTTAAAGCTTGTATCAAAATATACCAAATTCAAAAGTATTTCATTTTCTTCTTTCTCCGTATATGTACCTAGAGTAGCTCCTAAGCTTATGGCTGTCAGAACGTAAGCCAGATATTCACCTCACCCTATTCTGAGCAGGGTTGTTACAATATTTTACCCAGCCCGAAAAACCCCAAATAGATTTTTTTTTAAACAAACACAACACTTTAAAGACCAACTTATTGTATTTTGCATACAAAGCAAATGTCTGATTGATTTTTGAAAATGGTAAGCCTTTTTCTTTTTTATAATTAAAATATGATTAATTACTTTAAATAAATATCTAACTGGTAGATTGGGCGGTGACGATCAATTAACTGGTAGATTAGAAATTGAAATAAACAAACTTAGCATGGGGCTAGACCTGCTTCAGTGGTTGCATGGTCTAAGGTGTTACTCTCACAATCAACTGGATCGCCGATGAGAGGAAGCTTGAGGTTTGAATCCTGGTCGAGTGTACTGAGGGTGGGTTTTTTTCCCCAAATTGTTTTCAACACTGATTCTGAGACACCTCCAACCAATTCCTAGCCTGACACCCACTTTCTTTCAAACACATTTCCACATCTTTGAAACACAAAACAATAGTCTAGTGTGTGTGAGACCTGCTAATGTACACTTCATTTAGAGAGAAAGTTTACAGTCTTACCTTGAAGGGTTCCACCATGGTCATATCATATAAACTTCACCATAGTGAAAACAAGCCAGATATTCTCGCCCACTTTCGGGGTAAACGAAGTGTACAGTAGCTTGTGAAGTAATTAATTTATTTAGGTGCTGAATTTAATTTATCTAGAACTGATAAGTTTTTTAAACATCGCGTCTTACTTTTGGTTCAGGTTATACACTTATTTACTAATTACAATAATGAGTTAGGAATGAGGAAAGTGTAATTCAGAGGAAGTGAACCAACATTTGTATGGAGGGAGAGTGGGGATACCACCCCTTGTGTACCTAACCAGAATCTGAACCCCAATCTCCATATCATCAGCAAGCCAGTCTAACACGATTGTAATGCCTTAGACCATGTGAACACCGAAGCAAGTTTATGTTTATGTTTATGACCACGGAGAAAAGGAAGTGACCAATTTCATTCTGGTGTTCTGGCACAGGTGGCATGCAGATGACCACTAGACAAGCAAAGTGACCCACCTTGTCCTGGTGGTCTGGTGCAGGAGGCATGCAGTAGATCTCCTGCAGCTGCTGTTGCAGAGCCGCCATCTCCTGGGGGTGACTCATCGGCTGGTATAAGCCCGCCATTCCGCCAGGACCTAGCCCCATACCATGGTCGTACATGCCCGGAGGACCAGATGGCCCCATGAACCTCTCGGGGGGTTCTGGCATGGGTGGCGGCCCATCAAGAGCAGGGTTGTACTGTGACGGCATCATACCGTCAACACCTCCTCCTGGATACTGTAGACCACCGACACCAGGCGAGTTGAACTCTGAGAACGACTGGTTAGCCGCCATGGGCATGCCGTGGCCGGAAGGCGGCTGAGACCCCATGCCGGAGTTGTTACTGCCAGGACTCGCGTCTGCAGCCGACATGCTCTTGCCTGGTGTGTCCAAGGAGGGGGGCAAACCCTCAGAGGTGGGAGGAGTGGGAGACTGGGTCGTCAAGGAGGGGGGAATGTGGGAGTTACTCTCTCTAGTCCTGTCGTTACTAGTGAAACCGTCCCCTGAAAGCTGTGAGGCCATGTTGTAATCGCCTTGAGACACACTTGTCGGGGGGGTGCTGTCACTCTCGGAGGTCACCGGCATGTTTGTAGAGCTTGACAGCGATGACATGGGGCCCATTTCAGAACCGGCACCACCTGTTGCCGGAGCTTTAGTGTGGTCCATTAACCTCGATTCAGTGGTGCTGTAAGGGGGCATACTTTGACTTGACTGCGGGTCGATGAGCCCCATACCCCCATTGACTGTGACAGGGGGCCTTTGAGGTCCCCATTGCTGGGGGGACATGGGCATACGCGGGCCTAATACAGGAGATAGGGGGTTGGTTTGCTGCGGGGAGACGAGGGGGGCACGATAAGGAGGATAGTCGGCCGCAGAGTTGCTAACAGGTGGCATCACCATCTGCTCCAGCTGTTGTAGAGTGCTCTGTTGTTGTGGATACGAGGGGGATGACGTTGTCGACTTGGGGGTGAGGGAAGTGGCGGGTCGAGGAGACAGCGTTGACTGGTGAGGGTGCGGCGAGAGCGTGCTTGGCTTGGCGGGGGACATCACCGGCCGTGGTGACATTTGCTGGGGAGGAGGCGCGGGGCGGGGGGACATTTGCGGTCTAGGGGACATTTGAGGAGACAGTTGGGGGAAGGGCGCTCGGTATTGGGGACTGGCCCCGCCGAGGGACTGTCCATGCTGCTGCTGTTTTTGTTGGGGTGTTCCCCCATATTGCGCCGAGCCGGAGCCAGACGAATTCACCTCTATGCCGATAGGCCGAGGCATCTGGTGTTGACTCGGGTGTGTCTGTTGGCCGTAACCCGAATGGGTCATCTGGCCGGACTGCTGTAGGTGATTGTACGATGATTGTGGCTGTTGTTGCTGTTGTTGTGTCTGTGGTGGGTTTATGTCTATCTGCTGAGTTCCCTGCGAGGGGTACTGCACGTGCTGCGGCATCCTACTTGCCTGTTGATGCTGCTGCATGGGGTTATACCCACTGTATGAGGTATTAGAACCGGGATAAACAATTCCTTGAGAGCCTGTCTGTGGGTAGCATTGCTGCGGTGTCATTGACTGCATTCGCTGTTGCTGAGGCATTGAGTAGCCTCCTGGAACGTTCTGTTGCATGATGGGGTTCATTATACCTGGCTGGCCTCCTGTAGCATACTGCTGTTGCTTCGGAGTGCCAGGCCCCATCGAGGTTGAGTCTGGGTAGCTGAGGTGTTGTCGGTAGCCACCCCCGGACAGTTGGTTGTAGTGGCGTATCGAGCCTGGATAAGTCTGCGGGTTGTTCCAACCTTGCATGGCCCCGTCGGCCATGTTCATACCTTGTTGAGTCTGCTCCATCGAATACATGTTGTCCGGAGGACAGTAATTTGTGTATTGGCCCGCAGCAGGGCCTTGTGGCCGTCTCATGTCGTGCTGTGCGGTTATGTTCCTAGACGCATGACTCTGGTATCCCCCCAGGGTGTTGGGTGGACACATGGGGCGGCTGTTTGACGAGCCGTCATACCCCCCTTGCGCCTGGTGAAACATGCTCTGCCCTGAGGTAGGGTCCATATGGTTCGAGGGGGAAAACTCCCCACCAAACGAGGCGAGTTTCTGTAACGGCGACTCCTGCTGTAGGTTGGACATCTGATGCGGGTATGTCGGCTGGACGTAGCCACTGGCACCCGTCCCTGAGGTGTCGCGCGAAGACCCTGTGACAGGAGTCGGGGCGGGATCAAAGTTGTCCGCTCCCAGCTCCGCCAAACCGTCCAACATGCTGCCGCCGACATCTTCGCCAAATAGGTCGTAGGAATCCATTCCCGGTCAATGCGGTTGGATGTCCCTACTTTTTTTTTTACTTTTTACATGAGGTTAACATTATATTTCCTGGCGACACGTTGAGAAGAAGTCTGCATGACCTGACTGCCATGGCTATAATTGATGCTCCTTCAAGGAGCTCCACATGGAATTACCGTAAATCTGAAACAAACAACAAAGTCAAATTGTTAAACAACTTAAAAATAATTTCAAAATTGGGAATAGGGTGAGTGAACAAAATAATATGAACAATACATACATGGTGTCTACTAAACTTGACCAATGAAATCCCTGATCTTTTCCCTGATTTCCCCTGATAATTTCCTAAAATTCCTGACTAAAAAAGTATGTCACTTCCTTCTAACTCGCCACCCCCCTCCCTCCACCTCTGTTTTTTTATTAATCTTTTTAATAATAATAATAATAATAAGTTTTAAAATTTGAATTAAAATTGTTTACTAGGAATTAAAAACATATAACACAGCTGCAAACAAAAAAATGACATAATTTAAGGATTATTGTATTTCATATTTTGAGTAAAATATCATTTTCCCGGATTTTTGTTGTGATTTACCAAATTCCCAACTTATTCCCGTTTTTTCCCGATCACTTCAAATTCCCGGTTAATTCCCGCTTTCCCTGATTTTCCCAGATGGTAGAAACCCCGTATATATCATTGCTATTTTTTTTTTAGCATATCTTAATGCTACTTCAGATTATACACCCATGTTCTAATTAAGCTCAATGGTTAATGGGTAAGGGAGTGTACCCAAAGTTTTGAGGAGAGTGGAAATTACGAAAGAAAAAACGTCAATACACCCGTCCTGTTTTCAAACCTCGATCTCCCTGCCAATGGCAGTCCATTTCATTGAGAGAATGATACCTTATATAGGGGTCACCAGATGGCGGACCGCAGACAAACTTTTCACTGGCCTCAACAAGATAACGGCACACAGAATTGAAATAATGTGATTTCAGTGGGCGCGAGGTAGACGAGGGAGGGGGAGACAGCCTTAAGCCGCCTCTACACAAATAATGGTGTGCCCCTCGGACATAATTTACCTTTGTTTTTGTTAGTAAAGTAAGTAAAATAACCAAAATTAAATAAAATCCCGATCATGAATTAGTGTAGGCCTGTAGAGCTTAACCATGAGTTATTGTAAAAATTTAAAGTCCGGTAAGTTTCTTAACCAGACTTGCAACAAAAATAATTGGGGACCCCTGCCTTAAGAGTTGAAACCGTTTGACCACTGAAGGGGGTCAATAACAAACGGTAATAGTGGCCACTATTTAAACAAAATTCATATAAAGATGAAGGTTTGCCTACTTGACTAAATTGTTGGTATTATCAGGAACAAAAATCAAAATCCAACATACACAACACACTGTGCATGGAAAATGTAAGCTTTCAACGAGTTAAAACTAAATATAATACTGGTACGAATAGTGAACCTAAACCTCTTAAAGGCACAAATAAACTCGAATAAAGATGATATATTGTGTAGAGAATGAACATCCTCAATTTAAAGTTAAATTAGATTTAAATCAATGGTAAACTTCCTACACTTAATTTGCAATGTAAAGTAGCAGTCTTACCTTGATTGATTACACCATGGCCCTATCTTTTAAGCTACACCATAGTAGAACCAAGCAATGCAGCAGTCTTACCTTGACTGATTACACTATGGTCCTATCTTTTAAGCTACACCATAGTGAAACCATGCAAGGTAGCAGTCTAACCTTGACTGATTACACTATGGCCCTATCTTATAAGCTACACCATAGTGAAAAAAAGCAAGGTAGCAGTCTAACCTTGACTGATTACACTATGCTCCTATCTTATAAGCTACACCATAGTGAAACAAAGCAAGGTAGCAGTCTTACCCTGACTGATTACACTATGGCCCTATCTTATAAGCTACACCATAGTGGAACCAACCAAGGTAAGCAAAAGGTTTCTAAAGCTGAGCCAGTTATATCATATATATATTTAAATTAGTTCTTATTTGGAAGATTATTCAACTTGATATCTGTGAGAGATTCCCCCCCCCCCTCCCCAAAACAACCTGGACGCGATCCAACAGAATGTTCCCGCACGGCGTGGAAAGGTCTCAATTTTTTTCAAGCCTTACGAAATATTATAAATATAAAAGTCATCAAACTGGGATATTACGAAGAGTCAAAGCAATCCCGACAATAGCAAGTGTTGAACCAACATTTTGAAAGCCTCCTGTACTGAGAATTCTGGACCCAGACCAAATACAAGTACATCCTGACTCAAGAAGTTAAAAAGGCTATTTTCCCTCTTCAGACAGGTTAGTCTATCTCAATGGACCAGGATGTTAAGGTCTTGAGAGGATCCAAGATTTTCAAAATGAGATGTGTACTAGGACTCAAACTGAGAGAGCTCACCTACTAAATGAAGCAGCGTCTTGGCTGTTACTAAAAAAAACCTGGTTTTGTCACTCACAAAATCTTTCGCACAACCATATTTGGCAATTTTATATTTGTAAAATAAAAGTTGTGCTTTACATTTTGTTCGATTTTAAAGCTATTGAAATAATTAAGATTTTTTTTTTACCTAATTTTTATTTTATTTTATGAATATAATAAACACTAATATGAAAATAATAGGCAGGCGAAACTACCCTTTTAGTCGCAAGACTCGGGAAATATATTTAGGGCCGTGGTCAGAAAAGTTTGGGAAATTGCAACATCGGTTAACCCCTTGGTCATGTGTGAAGCAAGCAGCCTTATTTTACCCATGACTTGCTCGTGTCTAGCTCGAGCAACTTAATCTTTGACGCTTGTCTTGTTTGGCTGTTTTTCTGACTCTATCCACATCGAAGTTCTCTTTTACTCATAGATGTATTTAGCATGCTACTCACTAGTGACCTCTGGTGTAGTTTAGTGTAACTAATTGTAGAAGTTATTTTTTACCAGATAGATGTCTCTAACCAAACAAGTAAAAACTTTTTGACATTTTCAGCACAGAAGAAAATCTAAAAGCCAACAGACAAGTGGTTATCCATAACACGTTTTCGCTTTTCAAGTTGCTTAGTTTTTTAGCAACCCAAATCAGTGGCCATGTCTGATGGCTCAAGCTTTAAATTGATGTGCAGCATTGTTTGTAAAAAAAATAGGCACTCTGATATTTCATTAAATTCTTTCTATGTTTTATGATTTTGAAGTTACTCACACTGCTGGTTATATGATTTTGAGCGTTTTTTCACAACTAATGTAAAAATAACAGAAAATACACACGAGACGAACACACACTCCTGTTGGGTTTCCCTAATGCAAGTCTTTGCCAAGTTAGAGCTTGCTAGTTTTCTTGATGTTTAGATACACACACCTAAGGTCACGCAGTTAGGAATGTTGAATCGCAATGTAAGTTAAATAATTCTGTGTGAATTTTCTCATCAAAGTTACCTTATGTAGCTCTAAATAAACCAAGTTATCACTTTGTTTGTTTGTAAGATACACACACTGCTGACCACAGGGTTTAAGGTGATAAACTCATAGCACAGGCAAAGGGGAAAAAACACCTGAGATGCATTCTAAAGTTTCCTTAATATAACGTAAACCTGTGACAAATTTAAGATATATATTTTTCCTGATTTTTAAGTTACCCGAAATGGTGGCCAAGCGGTGCATGCCATCACACCCAATATAGGCTCTACAAGGAAAAGAGCTTCACTTGAGGTGCGCACTATCACGGGTGCAGAATATGTCTGAACGCACAAACGAGGTTCGGGGGAAATTAAAGCAGCACTAGGGAAAAGTCCTACAATTTTTTGACGTTTTAAAAAACTAGGTCTGATGACACTATCAGTATGTGCCATACTGAGACAGTGCCGATGTTGCGGTGTTTAGGGGCTAAGATAATGTGTTGGAGTTCTGAAGAAGAAGTCATAGGTTGAGATAAGGGGATAAGGAAAAATCTAATAATTCAACCTGGCTATTGGCGTGATTGAGTGATGAGTCATTAGTCACCTATCCTACCGCGGGTGTTTGGTAGCTATGGCGGGCAGGTGGTGGAGGGTAAGGGGGGGTGAGAGAAGTTTGGTTTTAGTTTGAATTCAGTCACCCTTATATCGTGGCCTAATCACCTGGCAATGTTCACGCAGTTTATTTAAACTCGTGACATGTGTATTGTAATAATTGTGTAGCCATGAAATTGTTATATTTAGTGGACCTATTAGGGTTTGTACAATAAATAAATGCTTATAAAAAATGAGATTGTTTAGTGAAATAAATATTTATTATGTCGACTTTTAAGAGCAAACAAGACATCAACTGTGCTTATTGTGAATGGCGTGGCAGGCGTGATAAACTCTGATATCACGTATCTAATAAACATCCCCAAGAAAAACCTAGAAGTGAGGATCAAGGGAGTATTGGAAGTTTTGTAAAATATTAATTATGTGATCAGGAAAAACTCATAGTCGTAACTAGCGATAGTATTTCCCCTAGTGTGGTTAATAAGTGATAAGACCTTGCAGTAGTGGCGAGTCTACGAAAAAATGAAAATTCTATGAAAATCAACAATTAAATCAAGGCCTCCTGGGATTACACTCCATTACCTCTTGCTCTCAAGATGTAAAATTAAACGTTAGTACCGGTAAGTGTACTGGTATCAATGAACAATTAATAACAATATGTAATGCACACAAGTTGGGAGAAAACTAATTTTTTATAAGGTAGGTACTATAAAAATCACTAATAACTATGATTTTAAAAAATATGTTTGAATTTGAATTGTCCAAACTATGTAGTAGATAATAATCCTTATTCTCTTCAGTCTCCATAAAAAAAATCAATGTTTTATTTTTAGTGCTACGGTCTTCGGGGAAATGTTTTTTCAAAATGTTAGGTGCTGGAGAAATATTGGCTCTCTGAACACCTTCTGCACCACTGCGCAATATCAGGTTTAATTAAATAATTGTTCAAAATTTCATCCTTCTAGGGGAGTGGCTTAAGGTGGGAATGTTTTTTTTAAGTTATTGTATTAAGTTGTTTTTTTTTGTCAAAAAAAATCAAATATTGCTCCAAAAGAAACATCAGAGTTTAAATGTCTTCACATGGTGACAACTGTTCTTGAACCCACTTCAGTGGCTGCATGGTCTAAGGCGTCATTCCCGTGTTGGACTGGCCCGCTGATGAAGGGGAGATCTAGGCTCGAATCCCAGTCAAGTGGACTGAGGCGGATTTTCTTAAATGGTTCTCCACTCTCCCTCCACACAAATGCAGGTACACTTCTTTTAAATTCAACCTTCCTCATCTCTAGCTCATTATCATATAATATGAAGGGGTAGTAAGACATGGTCCTCCCTCCTCTTAGCACTAATGTTGGGGTGTTTTAACTGCTGGAATTATTCTAGTGACAAACATTTACAGGTAAAGTACAGAACTTCTATCATACATTTACCTGAGCTCCCTTTATTCCTGTTTGTATTGGATTATTACAATATATACGGTGAATGATTACGCTATACTCCTATATAATAAGTTAAACCATGGTGGAACCAAGGTAGCAGTCTTACCTTAACTGATTACACTATGGCCCTACCTAATAAGCTACACCATAGTGAAACCAAGGTAGCAGTCTTACCTTAACTGATTACACTATGGCCCTATCTTATAAGCTATACCATAGTGAAACCAAGCAAGATAAGTCTTACCTTGACTGATTACACTATGATCATATCTTATAACTACACCATAGTGGAATCAAGGTAGCAGTCTTACCTTGACTGATTACACTATGGTCATATCTTATAAGCTACACCATAGTGGAGCCAAGGGAGCAGTCTTACCTTAACTGATTACACTATGACCCTATCTTATAAGCTACACCATAGTGGAACCAAGCAAGGTAGCAATCTTACCTTGACTGATTACACTATGGCCCTATCTTATACGCTACACCATAGTGGAACCAAGGTAGCAGTCTTACCTTGACTGATTACACTATGACCCTATCTAATAAGCTACACCATAGTTGAACCAAGGTAGCAGTCTTACCTTAACTGGTAGCACTATGCCACTATCTTATAAGCTACACCATAGTGGAACCAAGGTAGCAGTCTTACCTTGACTGATTACACTATGACCCTATCTAATAAGCTACACCATAGTTGAACCAAGGTAGCAGTCTTACCTTAACTGGTAGCACTATGCCACTATCTTATAAGCTACACCATAGTGGAACCAAGGTAGCAGTCTTACCTTGACTGATTACACTATGACCCTATCTAATAAGCTACACCATAGTTGAACCAAGGTAGCAGTCTTACCTTAACTGGTAGCACTATGCCACTATCTTATAAGCTACACCATAGTGGAACCAAGGTAGCAGTCTTACCTTGACTGATTACACTATGACCCTATCTAATAAGCTACACCATAGTTGAACCAAGGTAGCAGTCTTACCTTAACTGGTAGCACTATGCCACTATCTTATAAGCTACACCATAGTGGAACCAAGGTAGCAGTCTTACCTTGACTGATTACACTATGACCCTATCTAATAAGCTACACCATAGTTGAACCAAGGTAGCAGTCTTACCTTAACTGGTAGCACTATGCCACTATCTTATAAGCTACACCATAGTGGAACCAAGGTAGCAGTCTTACCTTGACTGATTACACTATGACCCTATCTAATAAGCTACACCATAGTTGAACCAAGGTAGCAGTCTTACCTTAACTGGTAGCACTATGGCCCTATCTTATAAGCTACACCATAGTTGAACCAAGCAAGGTGGCAGTCTTACCTTGACTGATTGCACTATGACCCTATCTTATAAGCTACACCATAGTGAAATCAAGGTAGCAGTCTTACCTTAACTGATTACACTATGGCCCTATCTAATAAGCTACACCATAGTTAAACCAAGGTAGCAGTCTTACCTTAACTGATTACACTATGGCCCTATCTTATAAGCTATACCATAGTGAAACCAAGCAAGGTAAGTCTTACCTTGACTGATTACACTATGATCATATCTTATAAGCTACATCATAGTGGAATCAAGGTAGCAGTCTTAACTTGAATGATCATACTATGACCCTATCTAATAAGCTACACCATAGTGAAACCAAGGTAGCAGTCTTACCTTAACTGATTACACTATGGCCCTATCTTATAAGCTATACCATGGTGGAACCAAGCAAGGTAGCAGTCTTACCTTGACTGGTAACACTATGACCCTACCTAATAAGCTACACTATAGTGAAACCAAAGTAGCAGTCTTACCTTGACTGATTACACTATGGCCCTATCTTATAAGCTGTACCATAGTGGAACGAAGAAAGGTACAGTTGCTACCTTTCAGGGTAAATGAAGGGTACACCCCCTCAGCAAAATTATTTACATCATTACAAGTTTGAAAAGCCCACAAACTAATTTAAGGAATGCTATATATTTACTTGTACTGTCTTAGATCTTGTTTTATCTATTTGTTTTTATTGTTTATCTTGGTTAGTTCAGCAACAGTTACAAACATTTCTAAAACTACTCATTTATTTGTAGCCCAATATTCATATAAAGGGCCTCATTTGACAAATAAAAAAAATACCTTCTGTCACTTTTGATAGCTATTATCAATAGCTATAAGTAACACTAAATAAACTCCAGGGTGTGAGCCCGCAAGCAAGCTATTCCGACCAAGTGACCACCTCCGTTAGCGACAGTAGTGTCATTATTTGGGAATAGAGGGTGTCATGTGGTCAGCACACCGAGCACTCCAGCAATGGAGCTGCTAATTATTTATTCAAGTATCTCCTCATGTGTCTTCATGAGGCTTTGTTGACTCCTTTCCAGGCCCACTGCTTCACAGAAACATCCTGGAAGCACCGGGGATCGAACCCACGACCTCTGTAGCCAGCAACTCTTGACACTGTATGTTTGTATTTTAAAAACAAAGTTATCCAAATGGAGATCCGTAAGAAAATAAAAGGTATATCTATGTCGTGTTTTATCATTAAATTAAAGTGTTGGTTACAAAAGTTGCCAACTTATAGCAGGGTGTCCAGTATAACCAAACTTAGGGCCGGTCTTACTACTGGATAAATATTTATATCTGGTGAATAAGTTAAAAGCGCATCTTATGACTGCCATATAGCATTTATCCACCAGATAAAATGTTTTTATCGGGAAGTTTAAGTACCTGATTACTTTTATCTGTAAGTTAAAATGGTTGTTGCCATAGTGCACGCTGTTTTTAATGAGGTTTCACCTATCAGAATCTATTTTAAGGTTAAAATCATGGTCCACGTGTTTAGTAAGCACAGGCCATTTAATTCACACTTTTATATTAACTGACAAGCTATTTGTTGAGTTATATTTATATAAGAACAAATTATCAAAATGTGAGTACAAAAAATAAAATGTTGTAAACATTGTACCCAACTAATGCCCACATTTTGGCAGACCCCGAAATTAGTACTTACAGACAACTTTGCTTCTGCGCCCACATGACCATAGATATAAGTATAGCAAGTGACGCCATCCGTTTCCTCGCACTCATTTAGCCGCCATTATTTAACAAATTTTGAGCGTTCTCACCACTCGTGTTAACTTGATCTGTGCTCGCTAGGTTGTAGCACTATCAGCAGGGCTTATACGCATGCGCACACCAGTAAAATCAGTACCAACCTTGCGTGTTCTGAATAAAAATATATTTATCCTACAGGTCTGGCAGATAAATTCAATTCATAAGACGCATAAAACATTAAAGTGGCTGATAAAGTTATCTACCAGATAAAAGTTAACTCCCCAATAGCAATATTTATCCGGCAGTCAAAGACCAGCCCTTAATACAATAAATGTATTGGGTAATGAATGGATGTTCTGCCAAGTCGTCTGTGGCCGAGGGTAACTGGTTATCGAGTCACACCGTCCCGACCAATATATTGTGGCATTAAAACTTTGTAGATAACAATGCTGAATTACATGAAATTTTCCACCCCATAGTTAACACTTAAATAGTTATATTGACCTACAAAAACACAGAAGAAGGTGTCCAGCCAAACTATATTTTAAAATTCCCTGACTTTGCCAGGTTTTCCAAGAGCCAATTTCCACTTTTCCCTTAATGTAATAATATTTTTAGATGACTACACATCCTGAAATCATGTCACTCTATGACAGAGTTAAACAATTCCAATTTAAAAGCATCGCGCTATTGGGTAATAGAGTTCAGTGAGATCATATTTAACCAATAAATGATTTTTTAAATGTGCAGACGCTGGCTTCAAAATAAAAACCTTTTTAACATTACAACAATATATGGTGACTATCTTTTTAACATTACAACTATACATGGTGACTATCTTTTTAACATTACGACTATACATGGTGACTATCTTTTTAACATTACGACAATACATGGCGACAATCATTTTAACTCCATATTTTATTTTTAAGAACCAAATTTGAAATTAGGATTGACAAATTTACTTAAATATAAATTTACAATATTACAATGCCAAAAAAAACTACCCATCAATTCATCTGTGTTGGGGCCAATGTTGTCATTGCTATTTATGAATGAGTCAAAGTCGAAGGCTTGGCGTATCGACTCCACAGGCCTTTTTTGAATTGCCATTTTAGGTCATTTTGGATTTCTAGGTAATATTTTCTTGATTAGAATGTTTTAGTTATTTATAGAGATTTATGTTGAATAATATTGATAATATTAGTTGTCGGGTGACCAGATGGTAGCAGATAAACTGGTGAAGCTCTGCAACTAATCTGCAAGATGTATGCGGAAGGGGGGAGGTGGGGGCTCTGAAGTAGATATTTGTAAATAAATGTACATGTTTAATTATATGTAAATGGGTTTATGTGCTAAAGGATTGTCATTGGCTACAGATCTATAGTTTTGTTTCAACTTGTGTAGGGCATGTTTGAACTATTCAAATACAATCTTTCATGAGTGGTATATATTTTGAGGTAAATTTTTGAAAATTTGAAGAGTTTTTTTTAGAATACTAAACATTATAAAGGTTATCAAACTTTCTACATCAAAATATTAAATATGATCATAAGGCACCTGATTTTGATGACCAACTTTTTTTTTAAACCTCATAAATAATGCTTATGTGCATGTGAACTTTGTTTATGATTCCGTGTCTGTAGACATGTTTAGAACAATGTTTTAGTTGTTTATAGATTTTTTTTTTGTTCTCTATGGATGTGAAATATGAGGAGAGTTTTCGTGATTGATTGGGTCACGTCTTGGTATCAAGTGTTTTCGGCCAAATGGTTCTGACCAAGGTTGAGTGTGAAAACTATTTTGAGATTTTTTTTTTTCTTTGGAGTAGATCTAAAAGCTGATAGGTGAATTTATGTAATCCTACAAAATGTACTGCAAATCGACGAGAAATGTGCTTTTTAATTTTATTCTTAGTTAGAATGGTGCTTATTTTGACTAGTCCTCATATTTACATAACATGTCAAGCTAAATATATCTTCCCAAAAGAACTTTAAAAACCGAAGTAGGTATGTAATAATATCCATAACTATCTATAACTAACGGGTTTTTAAGTAACCCACCTAATTACTGTCATTTATTTCTATCTAGTAATTGCTGTCCATTTTAATTTACAAAAATTTTCTAGAACCTTGTTCAAGGTATCGACTGTTAAACCCAATGAGAAGAGACCATTTGGAGGGCCTAGACGCAGGAGGGAGGATAATATTAGAATGGACCTGAAAGAACTAGGATGTAAATTAGGTGGACTGGATAGAACTAGCTCAAGATAGGGATAGGTGGCATACTTTTTTATGTGTAGCAATGAACTTTTATTGAGTTCCTAATGCTATAAAGTAATTATAAAGGTAATATTTTGAAAAAAATAAAAATAATTGGTATTTAAATTCGGCCTCGATGATCTTATCCTCTCAAAATAACAATCTTGATAACTAAAACTTACAACTAAATGCAATAAATAACATTTGACAGACTAATCAGAGCTAAAGGGTTAAAGAGTTTATCAAACCCCAAGAGATGGTTCTAAAATAGCATTTGGATTAATTCACACTAAATGCAATAAATAACATTTGACAGACTAATCAGAGCTAAAGGGTTAAAGAGTTTATCAAACCCCAAGATATGGTTCTAAAATAGCATTTGGATTAATTCACACGTTCACCGAAAATAAACAGACCAAAATTTGATTGAGTGAAGGTTTTGAAAATTGTCTGGGTCTCCCAAGATCATGTTGTCACGCAGAAAAAGGAAAGCTATAAATTTATTTCAAGTCGTGCTGAACGGACAAAACTGAGGAGGATGAAATCTCGTTATTGGTTAATGTCTTTGTCATGTGATGTTTCTGCTCTATTGTTTTTCTGAGTGTGTGTGAATCCAAATTAATCTGGGTTACAATTTTCTTACCACCAAATTTACTGAGGTTTTTTTTTTTCAAGTTTTCCAGATCAGGCAGCTTACATTGAAGAAGAGTAATAAAATTTAATTTTTCATCAAACTAAGTGTGAAGTAATGTAACTTTAAGTTTAAAACAGGATGATTTAATATTATTATTATTATCACCGCGTCTTACTACCCGTTCGGGTTATATGCTCTTACGCTAATGTGTGATGGTAGGGTGATAGCGAGATGAAATGGAGGACCTACAGTTTAACTGTGGGATCCGAACCACGGTGGAGGCCTGGCATTCCACACATTCACAAGATGTCTTGTCAGAGGTGAAGGAAGGGTTTGGTAGATTTAATATCAATGGGGGAAATACATCTTCCACATTTACACTTCACTGCCCTTGTTTAAAGGGTAAAAAGACATGTTTGAAACACCGTACTTTAAGGTTTCAGTTCACTTTTTCATCAATTCAAGGACCTACTATTTTAATATTTCAGCTAACTATTCCAAATTAATTAGTATTCCAGGATATTTACTATATTTTGCAAATTTCCCCGGCTTTTTCAATTTTTTTCCAGACACCAAAAAATCCCATACGTTTATCCGGTTTTTCAGGTGCACGGCAAACCCGAGGTAATATGACAGTAATTAAATGTGATAGTAACGTAATTATGTATTTAATAACCAAACCTGTTGTGCTCGACCCGGCTGCGATGTGGACTTTTTGAGGCCCCTCTGAAGGTCACAGTACTGCACTGAAGGGGAAAAGCTATACGCTTATGTGAATTAACGCAACATAACCGTAACAACCTTTCCCGTTCAGTCCAGCCTATATGTGGAGCCATGATGCTGCTTCTTCTGCCACTTACAAGCTACATTCCGCCACAGATTAACGCAACATAACCGTAACCACCTTTCCCGTTCAGTCCAGCCTATATGTGGAGCCATGATGCTGCTTCTTCTGCCGCTTACAAGCTACATTCCGCCACAGATTAACTAAATTATTTATCAATATATAGTATGGATTTTTTTTAAGTCTGTGCGAATCCAATGTTTTCAATTTCAAATCAAATTTAAATCTTGGCTTACTGACCCAAATCGAATCCAAAAGGAACCTCTCGCTTAGAAGTAATTTTGAAATTAATCTGAATCGAATCACATTCATAAATAAGTAGAGATGGATCTGAATATATAAATACTAGTTATTTTTCACAAAGAACCAAGCTGCTTGAAAAACAATTGGATCTAATATTTATTTTAAAAATAAGTTCAAATCAAACAACTTATTTTAGGCTTACTAAACAAATATGTGTTGACTATACTAACTATACTTAGTTACTGAATCCAATCAATTCATAAAATATTTCAAACAATTTTGATAATAGCTTTATAAAAATTGTAAGTTCACTAAAATAAATACTGTAATCAAAAATAAAGATCAAACTATTTTTTCAACCATAGTTGATTAATATTTACAAAAAGGTTGAACTAGCTACTTTTCAAAATAAAAGATAGTTTCTGTCACAAACAACTGCACCACACTCCTACCCCCAAACCCTTGTGATTGCTTTATGAACTGTAATTCTGTTACTTTCTCTTTTCACTCAACAACGCAACTAGTTTCTGTCCTGATTATATAATTTGATAAGCAACTATGTATTCTAAATTTTAATTTTGAACTAAGCCCAGCAAATCCGAATCTTTCCAATATCAATGGGTTCTGAAACTACCTTTAAAAAAAAGGGTGATTTAACTATTTTTCTAATAATTACAATCTTATACACTCACCTTAAAAAAATTACGACCCTTATCTGTAATTTTTTTTATAAATGTTCATGGTTAAAGTTAAATTTGCCAAGCCATGACAGGTTTAGATATTCCTCGCTCTAGCTATATCTGGGTTGACCGTTCATAACATCTTGACAAACGTAAACGTCACACATATAAGGCATTCACGAGCTAAGTTTACCTGTATGACAGCTCGAAAAGTTACTAGAAGTTATCCCTAATATATCACTACGCCAACAGCTGACATCTATCACTTTGGATGACTGTAATGAAAACAGACGGTAATATATCAATGTGATAGTTAACCACAGTAATTTAGGCAAATATTATTTATATATTTATTTTAGGTTGGACACAAAGTTTATTTATAGTTTTATTCCTCTTAAAAAAATATTAACACCACTTTCACAAAAACTTCTAACGAACATAGCCTCAAAATGATGACTGACGAATTTAAACCATATGATTTAATATAACGGTAAACAAGTTTTTTACAATGATGCGGACACGCAGTTGATGAAAATATTTTATTCAGTTAAATATTTCAAAATACCATAAAATAATCATAAATATCATTTATTGTATGTAAAAAAATGACAACAATTTTCTCTTTTCCAAGTAAATACGATGCCTGTATTAAAAGATATTGATGTATGAACTATATTACACAAAATCAGTAGCGAAAATTAAGGACTTTTAATTATGTTTAAAATATTGTTTCGAGTTGAGAAAAAATAAATTATTTAAATAAATGAAATAGTATGAGAAAACTTAAGTTTATGTTATTTTTAATGTAATATATAACAGGTAATTAAAGATCTTTAAATTTATAACAAAACTGTGATCTTTTACAAGTGTTGGCAACCCAAAACCAAAACATATGATTTTCGAACTGTCATCCAGGTAAAAACCTATCGTGAATGGAATATAGACCTATCATTATACCGTATTTTCCATGTACCTTTGATCCAAATCAATACCAGTGAAGTTTATTTACAACAGAATTTAAATTAAATTTTATCATTGCTATAATATGCTAGGGATTAGGGAGGTTAAATTTAGATGAGGTGTACTCACATTTACATGGAGGGAGAATGGAAAACCGTTTAATAAAAACGGCCTTCTTTATGTACAGTAGCCCCATGGCTTCTTTGTTGCTGACTTCTGACAGTCATCATTTAGGTATATACCTAAATTTTGACCGTCAGAAGTGACAATTGCTAAACGCATTTTTTTGCAGATCATGTGGTTCGGCGTAAGGATACATAATTTGGTCTGGTAACTTTTCAAAGCTGTCAGTCGGCACCAAAGAAGTCATGGGGCTACTGTACTTGCTCAGGATTCAAACCCTTATCTTCCCGTTATAGGCAGTCCAGAGTGACAACTTAGAGCAGAGGTGGCCAAACAGTCGGTTGTTCTACCATTCGACCCAGGCCACTGGCTTGGTCAATCGATTAGAGATTGAGAGACAGAAAATGAAAGAAAGGGGAGAGAGTTTGAACAGTGTCTCTACTGAGTTGGAGAAAAAAAGACTAATGACTTTTTGGTGACCTTTTTTGACCACAAAATTCCTTTGATAACCAGTTGAACATGCATATATAAGCATAATGCACTCACACACAACTTTAAACTTAAACTAGAACAATCAAACAACTTGTAACTTGTGCATAACATCATAGGCACCCAGTGGATGGTGCGAATTTCGACACATTCGCGGTTGTTATGATGTGCGGTAAACTCAAACAAAAATATTTTCGTGACTTTATGACCAAAATATTTCAGGGACTTTCATGATGTTTTTCTTCTTTCAATTAGTGACCCAGTAAACGCCCTCCCTGTTGCAGATTTCTCTCAAATTAACATTATAAAATCTAAATATCGAAGCTGTCTGACTGATGACCATTTAAAATCCTGCCTTCATTCATGACAGAATAATTATGAAATCTCATTCAACAAAGATCCTAAGTGTGTGTGCATGCCGAGGAGTCCGCACATCGCTCATCACTCCTATCTCCACACATCACTCCTATCTCCGCACATCGCTCATCCCTCCTATCTCCGTACATCGCTCATCACTCCTATCTCCGCACATCGCTCGCCCCTCCTATCTCCGCACATCGCTCGCCCCTCCTATCTCCGCACATCGCTCACCCCTCCTATCTCCGCACATCGCTCACCCCTCCTATCTCCGCACATCGCTCACCCCTCCTATCTCCGCACATCACTCACCCCTCCTATCTCCGGACATCACTCACCCCTCCTATCTCCGCACATCGCTCATCACTCCTATCTCCGGACATCGCTCACCCCTCCTATCTCCGCACATCGCTCATCCCTCCTATCTCTGCACATTGCTCATCACTCCTATCTCCGCACATCGCTCACCACTCCTATCTCCGCACATCGCTCACCCCTCCTATCTCCGCACATCGCTCATCACTCCTATCTCTGCACATCGCTCATCACTCCTATCTCTGCACATCGCTCATCACTCCTATCTCCGCACATCGCTCACCACTCCTATCTCCGCACATCGCTCACCACTCCTATCTCCGCACATCGCTCACCACTCCTATCTCCGCACATCGCTCATCACTCATATCTCCACACATCGCTAACCACTCTTATCTCCACACTTCACTCCGACCAGACACAAGAAACAAACTGGTTTGTTTTTGAGAAGGGTTGTTTAATGTATGCGGTGCTCTGATTGGTTAGTTCAAGGACAAAGCAAACTCTCAATTTTGTTCAGTGCACATTTTAATCTTTTGTCAATTTGACTTTAACTTTGATGTTCGTCTTGTACGGATTTTCTACATACTGAGTGTATTTTAGGAAGAAGATGAGTGACATAAAAGATTAACTAACAAATAGTATTTTAAAGTAGCCCAAAATCTGGGACAAGAGGCTTGGAAATTTAGCTGCTGCTGCCGTCACAGATCTTTTTTTCTGTTTTAATAGATATTTTAAAAGTAAAATTAAAAATCTTTAAATAACAAAATAAAAGCAGTTTAAGAAACAATGCAGTAAGAATGCTCCATACAGACTGGTTTTCTCCGGCCGGGTTCGAAGAACAATCTGCTCGGTATGCACAGGCTGTCCCATGAGCTCAATGTGCATTGTGCAAAGATAAAGAGTGATTTGCGCGCTCCTCGGCATGCACATACTCTAAGATTATGCGATGTCATGCAGCAACTTCAAAGTTTAGAGTTTAGTGAGAAAATGCCTCTTTCAGGGAAATTATGTATTAATGGTTTGATGAAAAACTCAGGTTCAGTGTGTGAAAGGACCAACTTATTTATTAAGTTTCTATGGACAGTAGATCACGACTAGTATTTTCCCTCTATGGAGTGGATCCCTAGAGCGTAAAGTGTGGCCCCTCCTGCCTTAGAACATGCGGCCACAGAAGTGGGTTACACTCGAGTTAATGTAGAATATGGAAATGTTTAGTATATTTTATAGTACAGAATAAGTGATTCATAATTTTTTTAATCAAAACAATGTTGTTGACTAAATGATAAAAAAGAGGGTGCTATGTTAAAACCTAAACAGTATCTTTTTAAGCCTAGTTTCAGTAGTCCAAGCCTAATTATTATTATTTATGTAACCACCCCATTTATTATTTTATGTACATTTTATATAATGGCCTTGAATATGCGTAAAAATACTTTACTAAATTGAAATATATTGTGTTAGTAGAACTAGGGGAGTAACTTCACTTTGACCCGAGTAGAGAAAGTGTTTGAAAATATATGTTATGTACACTTTGTTTAAAATAAACAGGTCATAAGTTCACATACCGGGAATAATTAGGTATTTATAATGTAGGAGGAATGAGTAGTCCCATGCAGTGGCTTGTGAAGACAAGACAATTGGATTAGGTTAAGTGGAGAAGGCTCTTAAGATGCAGCTCAAATTTCATAGAACAGTCTTCCTACAGTATTTGTAAAAAAAAATCTCCCCGACTTTCTTGCCAAGTTTCCAGACCAACTTCTCACAAAAACTCCACTATAATTTGATGGTACTATACATGTGGGAATATTAATTTAATTACATTTATTACGGCCTCCTCCTCCCCTCACCTCTCATGGACGAATGAGAAAGCAGACATCTTGCCAATCAGTTGAGTGAAAATGATGGAAAAATAACAAAATATATCAAATGCTATCAAAAAGGTCAGACTGTCTTGCAGAAAGCTAGTTTACACTCCAGGAATGGAGCACAGGCTGCTCTTTTCAGTGTCTCTACAGGTTTTGTTTTAGGAAGCTTTTCTTCTTTGAGAAACTTAACAACATGGCCCCAAATTTGTAATGCCCTTTGAAAGCACGTTGCATTCTCTAACTACTGCACAGCACAGAACTTCAAAGGAAAGTTGTACACCCTGTCAACTGGGTAAACAACACTTGACGAGCTGGAGTCAGTATGTGTGACGCAATAATCTACTTAGATCCCAATCGACAGATTCCACTCCTGGAACCACGAACAACATGAAGCCCACATGTTCCCAGATTTAGCAAACTACATACTTCATTGTCTGTGACAGATGTGATGTGTTCCTGGAGAAGTGTTATAAACTTTTTAAATCATTGACACTTGTATCAACTTAGAGAGTGGAAGAGGAGAAATACCATCCAAGAAATGCTTCAGTAATTCTTCAGCGTTGCTCCTTTCAAAATACACACTGTTTAATTAATGACTGACAACTTTATTATTTTCCTTGTCCCAAAATCTGATTGCAATGTCCATTTGTCCTCTTTGAATAGCCTTATTCAACACTTCATCAAAACAAATTACAGCATATAACCCGGACTGGTAGTAATACGTGGTCCAGTCCAGTAAATTGTTATGAAAGAATCGAGCCGGGCCATGCACAATCAAATATGCAGCCTTGTCTCCACCAAGAGTAAAGGCAATGGCTATGGAACATTCGGGGAACATCAACTGAAAAATGGTACTTAAATTATTGCACCAATTGAAAGGCATTCTTTTTTGAACAACTTGCAAAGCCCAAATGACTTCCCGCCTTAGTTATATCATCTTTCATAACAAAAGTGTTAGGGTTTCTTCGAGGCACTACACTACTTTCATTTTTGGCGACACCTTCCTTCTGCAGCTTTAAAATTTCCAATCAAACGGAAGAGTTACATGAATCGTCATTTCCCTGATTTTTTTTTAAGCTTCCCTGATAATTTTCCCCCCCTCATTTTCCAGGACGTAAGTTAGGAACCCTGTTATGGTACTGATACAACTTTTAACACATACATTCATAAGATCACATTATCTTCAGCATCCAAGTACTTATAAAATAACACAATATAATTGTTAAATGTTTTCTATATTCTGAGCCAAACAAAAAGTGTATTATTTTCAAAAAGACCCTTCCTTTGAAAAGAGGACTGAAATCTTTTTGGAACAACCAAATTTGGTTGGTTTAGAAGGAAAATACTCTCACTTGTTTCAAAAGGTAAAATAAAACTAATTCAAGAGCTGTGTAACAGCTCGATCTTAAAGTCTTAGCCTGCTTGTAATCAGTTTCAAATAGGCCTACGAATAACTTGGTATGTTATTTAAACAGAGAGTAGCTTTTGTTGATTAACTTAAGTTAATTTAAATATAATTATTTTTAAAGGTATACAAAATGATTACTTAACATAGATGCTAGTATAAGGTTGTCCATTAATAGTTAAGTTTGTGGTTGAGCATCTCAAAGAAAACCACAAAAAATGTGGGTTATAAAATATTTTTGACAGTAAGGGTAGAATTACATTTGTCATATTTCTTTCAAAAAAAAAGTTATTTTGAGTGAATAAATTACATAAGTTAGCTTTTAAAAGTAATTTAAAAATAAATTTTATAAAATAGGCCAACTTTAGCTCAGCGAATTTGATCACTAAATATGTAAAGCTTCCTTTAAGTTAGTAAATATTTTTAGACTAATTTTGATATTTGATTTCAGATTTTTTTTTAAACAGGGGGCTGTTAATTTATAGGCCTATGTCTAACGCACCGGTCAAATCTGCAATTGTATCAAATGTTTTTTTCTTTTGAACAACAATAAATTAAACCATTAAGGTTCAATTTTGTAAACACATTTTCATAAAGTATAAACTTTGAAAGAATATGATTTACCTTCTGTAATAGCTCATGTTTAACTAAGATGGCATTGATTTTCTTAGCACACATTTTAATAAAATAAATGTTTCTTATATGAAAGAGATATGTGTTATAGCACCATAAAAAAATAACTGTGAAAATAAATAATAAAAACCAAATAAAATATAAAGCCTATAACAAACAAACTTTTCCAAAAAATCTTTTAGCTAAGGTAGGTGTTTACAAACTGCAATGGATAAACTAAAATTAAAAATTTACACTCTAGCTTGACAACACAAAAATTTAAAATATTATATATAGCCTAACAAATTAAATAAGAAGATTAAAAAGTAATAAAACAAATTTATCAAACAAATTCAAACAGATTTTTTTAATAGTTCTAATAAACTATAAACAAATGTGTGTTAAAAGTTATTTGTCTATAGATATAGCCATGAATGGCATTCTATATTAATGGGAAAAAAACTGTATTATATTTTCTTAGTTCTATTTAATCAACACTAACTTCCATTCTAGTTCGCCATTGCACTCCTAACTACTGTGCCTATAATTAATTGGAAGTCCACACCTCACTTCAAATGACAATAGTAAATTATCAAATTGTTCTTAGAACGAATTATGAAATGTGTCTTCAAACGAAAACATTCTATTTTGAATAACCAGATGGAGAATACATTCGCAGTTACATATCATCAGTCAGTCAAGTAATTAACGCCAAGAAATGTCGCAGTCGATCTCTCATAGGTGTATGTGACCGTCGCAAACCGAGAATTAATTTCGCTGATTACCGATCGACGATAGCTTGACAGTCGAAGATACAACTGCTCTACTTCCCTTAGTACGAGCGTTACTACCCTAAATAATAAGACGTACAAGGGTTGCTATAGCAAACATTGAAAACACTTATTTAGATCAAAGGTGAAAATAATATACAATAATAACACTGGCGTAGAGAACAATGAACTTTGTGAACGCCATTCGAAGTGTCCTCTTTCGGCTTGGGTGCCTTGCTAAGCCTACGCTCAATACTTCCTGTATTACAATTCTCAACACGATCAAAGGTGAAACGGCCCATGCTCAAAATATACACCTATAAACTAGAACTCATGCTCGGATAGTAATGTGATGCTCACCCCTTCGTTTTATAAATCAAATAGCTTCAAAATTCCAAAATTGATGAAACCGTCTTCCTTCCACATATCGCAGAGTATCGTGTAAAACAGTCGAAATCGCTTTTAAGACCTACGATCTAATTGGTTAGAATAATACCGTCTCTCCTTACTTGTCGTAGGAATACAACCAATCGGGTGGTATCTTATGTACGATCATTAGAAATGAGGATTCCTGGCAGCCAATGGCGTAATAGCATTTAGCTAGTACTAGAGAGGCATTTCTTTCATTACAATAAATGTTTTAAAAACTAAATACGCATTATGAAACAAATATTATTAACTGTAAAATCATAAAACTAAATAACTTAACCAATTCTACATTAATATTTTGAAATAATTACTTACATAATTCAGTATACATCTTGGACAATTTTCCGCCCGAACATTGCACTGTTAAAACTTTAAACGCGGGAGAAAGTTGTAAAAAAGCTGTAAAAGTGTTACACAAAATCACTTATAGTTCTTAACAAATATTTGAACATTATTAGTTGTTTCGGGTACTTTGGATGTACAGTAAAATAATCAATTTCGTAAGATGACACTCCATTAATTCGGTCAACTTGTGAACTACTCTCATGTGCTTCCCTCTAGTTTCACTTACCTAAATTACATGAACGCATGCTCATTGCTTTAAGGGATCGGACACATAATTTACCTCAAGATAAAATAATAAATTTAATTTGTATAAAATCTTTGTGCCCATTTGGTATTCCAAACCTACACTAACTAATGTAAATAAATTGTGGATTTTGATGAGTTGTACTAGCATTCACTAAGAGATAAATAAATGAAAAACCTCATAAATGGAAATAATTGCTCCCCCTCTCTCCGTGTAACTAGTCTATCACATCGGCCAGATTTAAACTCCTGTCCTGTCTACAAGAGATATGAGAATACAGAAGCATACGGCAGGATGTAAATCTGTTGAAGCCCCAGGGTAGGGAAAAAATTTAAGGGCCCAATATATATATATATATATATATTAGTAAATCTTGATGAAGACATAAAATAATGTCTTAACTTTGAAAGTAAAATAAAATAAGCTAATATAGCCTATAATAATTATATATATATAGTAGCCCCATGGCTTCTTTGGTACTGACTGACAGCTCACAGCTGACTGTCAACATTTAGGTATATACCTACATTATGACTGTCATAAGTGACAGCTGCTAAACACATTTTTTTTGCAGATCATTCGGTTTGGTGTAGGGATACATAATTTGGTCTGGTAACGTCTCAAAGCTGTCAGTCAGCACCAAAGAAGTCATGGGGCTACTGTATGTTTTGTTGCTGCAAAAGTTTGTGGAGGCCCGTATCAATATCCCATAAATCCGGGCCTGCTTTTCCATCTGGAGCTGTGACTACCCACCTGTAAAGATGGAGCTGTCACAAAAGGAAGACTTAACAAGAGAAATGTTCTGCAGCCTAAAGATCACTTCCAACCCCCAAACTTCACTGGTCATGTACAATTATTAATTACCTCCTTGGTGACCTGGCGGTCTAGGGGTAAAGTATCAGACTTCTGTGCTGGCGGCCGGGGTTCAATCCTCGGTCCCGGCACAGATTTATCTGATTACCAAACCCTTCCTTCACCTCTGACAAGACATCTTGTGAATGTGGGGAATGCCAGGCCTCCACCGTGGTTCGGATTCCACGTTAAACTGTAGGTCCTCCGTTTCATCTCACAATCACCCTACCATTACACATTAGCGTAAGTGCGTATAACCCGAACGGGTAGTAAGACACGGTGCTAATAATAATAATAATTACCTCCTTCGGTGGCCGCATAGTCTTAGGCACTACTCTTGAAATAGACTGAACTGCCAATGACAGGGAGATTGTGTGTCGGGTGCACTGAGGGTAGTTTCCCCTAAATGGTTTTCCACTCTCTCTCTGTCCAAATGCGGGTACACATCCTATAAATTTAAACTTCCTCATCCCTAAACTATTAGCATAATCAGTACATAAGCATATAACCAGAATGGGTAGTAAGACGCTTTGTTAAAAAAATATAAATTGGTTATACTAATTACACTAATTGGTTGGGGATTATAAAGGTTTAGTTTAGATGAAATGCACCCTTATTTGCATGTAAGGAGAGTGGAAAAACAATAAGAACGACCCCTCTGTGCACCCGACCGGGATAAAACCCCAATCTCCTCGTCTTCAGTGGTCTAGTCCAACGTGAAATTAGGGCGTTGGCCCACGCGGCCACCAAAGTGGGTACTAATTGTGCATGTGCATTGCTTTCTCCTGTTAATATTAGCGAGCAATGTTAGCTAACAAATCTCGACGACTTGTCCAAGAGAGGCGGGAATCCATCAAAATGAGATGAAATATTCTCAGTTCAATACTCCACGACCATTTCCCCATCTGATTTTACAAACATACTGAAACAGTGTGTCCAGCAAAACTGGATTTTTCCAGGTTTGCCAGAGTCAATTTCCAACTTTTCCAGTTATTATATATTACAAATATTATTTTATTAAGATCACAATTTAATGCAATCATATTTTTAGACATCCTGAAATTGTGTCATTCAATGAAAGGCCTTATCTTAAAGCGATGTGCCGTCAGGTTGTGCGATCTAAGTTTGATTTCATCGAGCTAATATTGAGACATTTAAAGATCACAGTTTAAAATTGTTGTCACAATCTTCTTTAGTTTATTCTTTCTATATTGTAATCAAATTCACGCGCATGAGCAAGATCAAGACTAAACTTTGACCGAATATGTGCAGTAGAGGGGTTAAAAGATGACACGAGACTCACATGTTGACTTTGAGAATTGAGATTATTACATTCGACAGGGACAAAATTGTGTTAAATTAAATTAGCAGTGAGTATTAACTGGGGAAAAAAAGAACGCAATTTGGAATACTGTAAATAAAATCACATAAATTTTAAGTGAATATTAGAAAATTCCAGAAATTCAATCAAATTTCATGACTTTTCAGGTCGCTGGACACCCTGTGAAACTATCGTCTTCAACAGCAACATTTGAGACAATAGTAGTTATTAAACTCTCAGCTAAATATAATAGAATGGTGTAAAAATAAAGAACAAATAAAAGTAAAAAGTTAAAAATTTCTGAAAAAATTTACTTTCAACACGTTTTGATGGTCAATAGTCTTAAGGTGTCACTCAGCAATAGACTGTACTGTAGACGATTGAGGAGTTTGGGGTCCAAATATCAGTGAGGTGTACTGAAAGTTATATTTTCTTAAATGGTTTTCCATTCTCCCTCCAAACAAATGCTAGTATACTTCCTTTTAATTCAATATTCTTTATCTTTATCTGATTACCCAAACCCTTCCTTCACCTCTGACAAGATATCTTGTGAATGTGGGGAATGCCAGGCCTCCACCGTGGTT
>CABFOV010002815.1:5711-76813 GCA_902141375.1 Timema poppense | reverse complement strand
TTCTCCCCTCTCCCTCTCTTTCATACTTGACCACTGTCCGACTTCCATCTGATATGTGACTCAAAAGCATGCTTCCCTCTTTTTTTTACCGCAATCGCACTCCATATCTGACCACCTTCCCCTTTGGCGAACAGCACTCTACATCCTTGTATTTTAGTTACCTTTCCGTCTCTATGGCTTGGCTCCTGTATGCATACAGCATCTAGGTCCTCTTTCCTTGCCATTTCCCCTATTTCTTTCATTGCTAGAATGGATCTTCCTGCATTAACTTGTGCAAGTTTAAACCCCATAGTCGGTTCTTCTGCACTTTTCTTCCCATGCCCTTTGGTACGTTGGGCAGCGTCTATCTGCCACGTCGTGTCTGTCATCTAGGTTCGCCCTTCGGCAGTTTATACACGTACTCTCTTCTTTCTTTCTTTTACATTCCTTCGCCGTGTGTTTTTCTCCGCATCTCGGGCATCTTTTTTCTTGTTTGCAGTATTTCTGCACGTGTCCGTGCGCCTGGCAGTTATAGCACCTGACAACTTGATTGTAGTCTTTTATTCTGCTATGTCTCCATCCCACGTATATTCTTTACTTTCTTCTCAGCCAGTTTCTGATGTTCGCACTCCACTTTACGACCCAGTGACTATTATTTGTCCCATCCCTTGCTTTGAATCTATGCACGCATTTGAAGTCTCTTATGAATTCTTCTCTTCGTACCTCACTTCCTTCCATGTTTCTTAGGAAGATTTCTTCAATTACTTCCTTTTCCTCGTCTCCATCTTCAATGTCATAGATCATTACCATTGGATCTTTTCTTCCTGGTTCTGTGATCTTCAACTCTTCAAATTCCTTGTTTTTTACTAGCGCTAGTAGTTTCTTTGCCGGGATTGGAAGGGAAGTGGGTAGGGCTGGGAGGGCCGGAAGCCACCAGACCATGTAGATCTATGACGTCACGGAACAATTCGCCGCGAGCGCACATAATCCTAGAGTCCCATGAAGGGTGCTTTGCGTTGAAGTCACCACGTGTAAAATAGGCGTGGTACCTTGAAGCAGCACCTCCATGTCAGCCCTCGTAGCCCGGTCGAACCGGCGCCAGGGAGGGAAGTAGTATGGAAATGATACGCACTGGGCCGGTCGAGGTCACCAGTTGGATAGCCAATGCTTCCATGTGTTGGAGGGGAGGAAGTGAGACGACGTGATGGTCAAGGCCCCTTCGGACCAGAACCGCCATCGGTTCACAACAATACCAGTAGGTACACAGTATGATACAGTACTACCGGTTCCTACACAACTAAATGATAAAAATAACTAAAATAAAATGAAAACTTAGAAATATATACCTACTATCTGCCTACACAAATCAATCTTAAAACTAAATGACTCATAAAATGGAATAAAATTAAAAAACATCAGAAATCAAAATTAAAAAGACTAGTCCAACCGTCCATAGAGAAGTTACAATAAATGGTCTAGTTCAGGGACAGAAAAGTATCCTCTGTGCAGAAATGTTAGGGGTTTGATTACTTTTTTACTATCACACCAATCACATGATAAAATATTCTTTCTTTCAGGCCACTTCCGCGATTTCTTGCCCTTTGTCATACACTCGATTAAGATAGGAAGTTATCCGTCATGTGGTGTTTTGTTCATAATTTTGACACAACCTGGGTACAATGTCTCATTGTATGAAAGAGCTACAGTCACCAATTCAGAGAGTTTCTTTCACAGCTGGATCAGATATCATGTCATCATGGTCCACTCCAGTTTCAGAGCTTGAAACAGAGAACTGAAAGGTCCATCATGACGAGAAAAGGGACTGTCATCTGAATCATCAGATGACTCTTCACACTCTATTTGTTTCTTGTGTTTAGATTCGTTAATGAACATGATAAAAAAATTGAATCTCCTAGTACTACCGATAGTTTTTTTTTTTTTTCGGCCTGCCTTTCTTGTTTTTCTCTTTTTCTTTTTCTGTGAGTTCTGGTTACAGGAAATCATCCAGGCAGATACTTTTGCCTGTTTCAACATTTACCTTCTTTCGTTTCCTAGTCTGCTTGCCAGGTTCATTACCAAGTTCCTGCGGTTTCATCTTCACTGTTTCCAGAAAAGCTTCATTAACAAGATCTATACTAACCTCTTTATCATGAGGTAGTCTGTCAAGTACTTGTTGCTCTTTGAGTGGGACAATCCCGCACTTGGAGAATCCTGTTTTAAGATTCTTTCCTTTGTCAGTAAGAGCAACCTCCATTAATTTTTTTAATAGAGAAGGAAAGCTCTCCTTCGAAATGGTAGATGAGGTTTCTCCAGCAGGGTTTTTCTTCCATTCCTGTAAAATGTTCCGCCATGATAATTTCAAGGGGTAAAAATAGGTTACATCTAACGCCTGCGTGAGTTGTGTTGAATTGGAGGGTAAACCTAGGAATCGAAAATTATTTTCTTGGCATGCCACAATGACTTTTTCACGAATATGAGCGGACAGGTTATTCCCTATTAATGCTTTTGGCCCTTCACACTTCTTTAGTCTAGGCAATACAAGTGAAAAAAACCAATCTACAAAAATGTGTGCCTCAAACCAGCCGATGCTTGATCGAGTGTAGCGACAGCCTTTAGGACCTCCCTCAGTCTAAAGGTCCAACATTTTTTCTGCCTTTTAGACAACATATTGTGGTAAAATTTCACCCTCTGCACTACCACACAGCATTAGGGAGGTAGAAGCTTTAGTTGTGTTCATGACATTCTCAACAAAATCACTGTTTCTAAACTGAATGGTGCGATTTATAATAACAATAATATATATTTGTTTAGGTGTTTTTTTTCTTAAATATAAATATTTGCTTTAAATTATCCCTTATGTATGGAGACTATTGAATCAGGTATTTAATTAATGTGTATCATAAACTTATGGCGGTCCAAGTGATCAGTCTTGATACTGGAATCAAATTAAATTAAAAAGGACAGCATATACACAGTAGGTGAACAGGCCTTTGGCTTACTGCGCCAATACTCTTACATTGAGCAGTCCTTGTTTGTCTTGCAAACAGGCCCCTTTTTCACTAGACTTGACAGATAAACAAGTGAAAAAATGGGCCTAAGCTATGAGATGAACTAAGATGACTCATAGAAGAACAAGGTTGGCTTAGTGGTAAACCATTGTCCCACAAACCAAGGGTCTCGGGTTTGATTCCAATGTCCTATCCTCTTTATCAGTCAATATATATCTGTTACCAAAACAACCCCTGGCTTCATTGATCTGGAAACTTCCTCAGGTTATTTTGTTCACAATTCCTTAAACTGTCTGTGTGTACACTATTTATCATTTAGCAGATAAGGATGGGTCCAGTAGGAAAGACAAGAGATTTGTAGCTGACTTGTACCTGTGATTAGTACCTTATTGCCTTATCTACTGGCACAAGATAACACTTGTTCTAGTTGATATGACTGAGTCATAGCGTCAGACAGCCTGTGAAAAGTTCATCTGGTGTGTGTGTGTGCTGAGGATGGAGTGTGTTAATTGTACCAGGTTGTTAATTAATATGTGTTGTCAGCTGCTTGGTTGATGTGTGTCTGTGAACTAGTTTGCAATATGCTCACCTTGCTGCTACTGATGCTTATGGCTTCTCATCGTTCACTTGCTCAGGATATGAAGCAGGCATACAGGAGTGAGTGCAACAAGAAAATATGGTACTTGATAAATAAGTTAACAAGATTATGATACACTTGGACACTTGAATTGTATATTTCCACTAACTCCTTCTGAGATGGCTCAAGATAAGAATAGTTTTAGCACCTATATATCACTCTCATAAAGTTAGATTTTAATAATTGACTTTATTTATCTTTTTTGCGTATTCTGTCTTACTCCTCATTCATTCTATCCTTATATATGCACTAATGAAAATAACCATTTTTTTTATGAAATGATAATATTTTTCTATTTTATAAAGATGTCTATAAGAAAGTAGCTAGTATATTAACACCTTTCTCTTTAAAATCTTATGTCAAATGGACAAAAATCAAACTTTTTTTATGACTGAAATATTTTCAAGAGAATGTTAAGATCATTGTTAACAGTATAGGTAAAATTTCTGCGAAATTTCTTGGTATTCAATTTGTTAATCCCCTTCTATCTTAGTTTTATGGTATATCATAAATAATATGTATTTGCTTACATTTATATGTATGCCCATTTTTTTATGCCAAACGCATAAGATGTTCACAGGTTTATTAGTGTGATGTGAAATTTATGTATTTAGTATCATAATTTAATATATTGTATTATACAAAATCCTTGCTTTCTAATGAGGCGTAATTTAAATTATTTGCCTGCCATGAAGCTAAATGTTGTAGCAATCTTTAGTGTGATGCTACATTATTGTTTCCTATCTTGTTTCGAGTCGATACCATATTTCAGATTAATTAGGACTTTATTCTCTTGTGCTATGGAACCCTGAACAGCCACACCCTTCTTGAATGTACTGATGTTAAGGGATTTTGTTCGAGTAACAACGGAAAGTCCAGACTATTTTGGCCACTATCTATTACGCTCTTGCTTCCCCTCCCCACTTTTTTATGCTCTCCTCTTTACCTTTACTGGTTTCCTATTGGTCACTACTTGTGTCCTTGCCTTTAACACTTTATTCAGTATGCACATTGTTTTTATATTTTGATTTTGTATACATTTTTATAAACGCTGTGTGCGATTTTCTTTCTTCCCCATACATCCTGACTATTTGTTACAAAGGAGTTTCATATAAATTTAATTTTAAAGCCATTTTATTTTAATTCTATTATTATTGGTTTAAAAAATCTAAATCCCAGTTTTGCATTTTTGGACAGTCACTCAAGGTAGGGTCAGTCAGTTTATTTCATTTATAACAAATTATTTGATTCTGATACACAACCACTTATTTATTTTGTTTAGAAATGCAAATCAAAACTATAATGTCTGTACAAAGAATCCTAAGTCAATTTGTGTTTCAAAAACATAATGATATTTGGATTAAACTCTTGTTTGTTCTGTATTTAAGTTTCTTAACTAGAAGGCGTTTACCTCAAGTTTACCAATAAAACTAAAATATTTATTTTTAAATCTAATTTAGCATATTTTACTTATATTTTTATTTATAAAGGACAATTGGTAGACTTCGATCATTTTGACTTAAATCATACATACAATTAACATCTTAATATTCTTTACTAGCAATTTAATTTGACATATCATAAATCTAGTTTTAAAAATTAATATTGTTTCTATCAGGGGCAGAACAATTCCTAGAAAAAATTAGACGAATTAATTTTTTTTTTAAATTACATTGGAGGGATTTTAATTTTAGAATGTATTTAATTTCAGTATTGCATGAGTCAATCTTATCTTATCTTATCATATTTGACTGATTACTTTAAATCATATTCTCATTATATCTTATCTTGTTTTTGATACCAAAATGGTAGTATTATTTTGCTGATAAAAATCCATCTTACTAGAATTTTACAAATGTATTTTCTATGATAAAATAATGTAATCCGATTTGTAGCTTTATTGACATTACCTTAGCAAATAACTTTATTATAGTTTTCTGGAAAAAAAAATTGCTCTGCTAAAACTAAATTTAGCTCTGTTCATGAATATTGGCATTTAAATAATACTAAAGAGTCTTATCAGTTATCCCAAATAAAATGCTCATTTTTCTATTGGGGTTATTTCGATTAATTGAATGGTGCTTATGGTTTATTCATCATATTAAAAATTACCATACTAAAATGGAAAACATTAATTTCAATAAAATCTTTTTGGTGTGTATGACACTACTAATTGCCTTAACTATCCACAACATACACTAATTTAAGAACATAATTTAAATTATATATATATTTAAAGACACTATAACAATTTATTAGGAGAAAGTATAGGAAAATAAAAATAGGTAGAATCCCAATTAATGCGCTGATCAAAGTCGAGCATGCTGAGCACTTAGCTAATCTTGCTACTAGCACTAAACTATTATTAATGGTAAATTCAACTTTATAAAGGAAATATTATTCTACACATGATCAATAATGTAAATAATATCTTGCTTATATTTTGTTATCGCTGCAGAGCCGTGTGGATTTGACAGCGACTGTGTGGACAATGCTTACTGTGTGGGCCAGATCTACTGTCTTTGTAAACCAGGATTTGTCATCAACTCTGAGGATGGACAGCTGGCTTGTCTTCAAGGTATTGTCTTTTTAGTAAAAAAACAGTCTTCACTATTATTTTAATGCCTTCCCAGATTTTTTATTTATTTAGCACTGCATCTAACTCCCTGTTTGGGTTGCACATATAAGTACTAACCACGCTAATGGGTTAGGAATAGTAAAGGTTGAATTTTGAGGAAGTGAACACGCATTTGCATGAAGGGAGAAGTGAAAAACATTTAGGAAAAATCAACCCCCATTTCAGCTGACTGAGATTCAAACCTAGCTCTCCCTGTCCTCGTTAGTCTAGTTCAACACAAAACTAGTGAGTTACCTAACTAAGCCACCAGGGCGGGTTCAGAAATTAATTGGTCTGCTCTTTAAGAAACTGTTGTCCCAATTCATAATTACCTGTTGAATATTAGAGAACTGAGTAGCAGAGTCATACTCAACCCTAACACAAAAATACTTGTTTGAGTTACAACCATGTAACCTCCATTTACCTCAAAAGATAGCGAACTTACCTTTCTTGGTTCCACTATGGTGTAGCAAGATAAAGCTATTGAGTAGTCAGACAATGCAATCTTGTTATAAGTTTCAGCGTAAACATAGTGTACACTTTGTATGACCTTTTTCAACAAAATTATTTCCTTACCTCACTATAGGTAAATCTTGTTTAGTTCAATTAAAATCCAAGCTAGCTGCTTCAATGGCCGCATGGTCTAAGTCATCACTCTTCGCAATAGAATAGACTGCCGATGACAGGGAGAGAGTGGTTTGATCCTGGTCAGGTGTACTGAAGGTGGTTTTCTCTAATGATCCCCCACTCTTAACAAAAATATAAATACAATTCCTCTGAATTCAACCTTACTAATCCTTAACTCACTAGCGTAATTAGTACACAGGCATATAACACAAACAAATAGTGAGACCTGGTGCTAAAAAAAAATCCCTTTTTTTTTGTACTATTTTATTCTATAATTTAATTCAATAAATCATGATTGAACTTACAAAGAAAGATATATGATATTTATATTTTGCTACTTTATAAAAATGTTGACTTGGTTAAAGCATATCCCCTGGCTAAGTCATTAGAGTGGTACAAGGAATTTTAGTTTCCATCTTAGTAGTTCTAAAAAAAATCTCTGTTTAAATCTTCATCCCAATATCTATTTAGTAAATGGTTATGCACAAGGGTTGGTTGTTTAATATTGGATGTAATGTTCAAAAATAAATTTGTTTGTTAATTATGTGCTGAAATAATAAATGCCTAGAAAGTGTATTTTAAACACCCCAAATATAACTATTTCTGTGGGTTTTTTTTTATTAAGAAAACTACCGCATTTTGGTGAAGTGTCACAGGTATCCTATTCACATGGAGCTCAATTTTAATGGTTACCTTAATTATTTGTTGCACGGCAAGTGTTATATGTTTACTATGGAGAATATTTTATATGCAACTTGAGTCTTCTTACTCTTGGAAAGGATAGTACTTAATTTGTTTTTGTCTGATAAACTGAAAACTAATTTTTAAATATATTTTTATATTTCTTTAGTCCTTATATTTTATACTTTATTTAGTGTATATACTTGTGTCCAGCAGAGGCAATTTTTGGATTTATTTTACCTTTGGGAAGTTACTATGTTTTTACTTAAGTTTATTTTCAAGGTATGAATGACTTCGAAAATGTTGACACACCTCCAAATCTCGTCAATAATAATAGCAATAATAACACTCTCAAATACTATTCAGAGTATTATCCATTAATTGAAAGATTTCAAATTAAATATAACTTATTCAAATGATGATATATATTGCAAATTTATGGTTTAGAGGTATTGCAAATTATATATAACCTTGGGACAATTTAGCAATTGAGACAAGTGTCCTCACAGAGTTTAAATGTGATTTCTTAAAATCCATCCCTCATCTTGTTCCACTAATTTTTATGGGTTAAGATTTTGATAGTCAACAATAATTTATCATTAAAAAAATAATAGCTACTCGCTTTGGTGATCACATGGCCTAAAGTGTCACTCTCGCAATAGACCAAACTGCCAACGACAGTTAGATTGGGGTTCAAATCCCAGTCGGGTGTACGATTTTTTTTTCCTAAATGATTTTCCACTCTCCCTACATGCAAATGTAGACACATTTCCTTTAAATTCAACCTTCCTTATCTCTATCATATTGGTTTAACTAGTACACAAACACATATCCTGAACTGCTAGTAAAACACAGTTCCAAAAAAATAAATAATAATAATAATATTTGTTTTGTATTGTTTCTGTCAGAGGCAACACACATTGGTGACGCTTGCACTGCAGACATTCAGTGCTCAAAAACTTTCGGAGCCCAAGCACAGTGCTTGAACAACGGTACTTGTGGTTGCCGGGAGGACGCTCATTTCATGGAAGATCTTTGTTACCGTAGTGTCCGTAAGTTGTCGGTACAAATACTTATTTTTTAATATTAGGCATAATACCCTCAATTAAATCTTTGCCATTTCTAGTGCCATTTGAGTCACTCTCAGGAAGTGATCCATCTGGATTTTTTTATCTCATATTGAAATCTTTTCATCATTTTAATGTTAATGTTTGTTTTGTCATTTTAACAATTTTAGTTTACTTTAACATGTTTGTTTTGTCTTTTTAATAGATTATTATTTTAGTATATTTGTCTTATACAACTGTATTTTTTTTAACGAGTGTATCACTCATTTGTACTATGGACTGTCTCAAATGGGTATTTTCTCATTGAGCTTTATTATTTTTATATTCATATTTGTATATTGTGTTTCCACCTTTTTATAGAAGCAGGTGAATAATATTACTCTCTCCTATAGAGATGTTACTATGTATTTATGCTATGTCAAGGGTCTACTGACCTCATTGTGTCGATGGGCCTCTAAATACTAATACTAATAATAATAATAATAATAATAGTTTAAAAAATGTGTATAACCCGAACAGGTATTAAGATGTGATAATAATAATAATAATAATAATAATAATAATAGTTAAATAAACAAATGTAAAAGATAAATAAGCCTATACCACACAAAATTCTATATTACATTAAATGTAATACCCTTTCACGAAGACATATTGACATCTTATTTAAAAATTGTCCGCATATGCACACAGCTGGTATACTGAACATAGGACTTTCTCACAGTTGGATGGATAATACCTTGTATTATTCGCACAACTTCTCATGAGTACACATTGGTTTAATATAAAAAATGTTTAGTTATATTTGGTAAAAGTACCTCAAAAATAGTTTTAAAACTGTCAAATTTAAAAGCTATAAAATCAAAAGATTTATATTGAAAGAATAACAAAACATTTCAGAGGAAGATAGAAAAATTCTTATTTTAACTTTTTATCCAACAGTTTCAATCAAATTCCAAATTTTCTTTAAATGACAAATAAAAAACCTACCTAGAATCACAATGCACAATTTCTTCCTCTTGTTCCAATTTCTTTCCTTGTGCCTGACTGTGAGGTTCTATTTTGATTTCTACCTTCTTCATCTGTAATCCGCATGTTTTTTCTGTCTGTCCATGTTGATTAGTTTCATTTTATACTATAGTTTAATAATTTAAGTAAAGAGCTTACACGTTCTATATGCTTGTCGTTTATCAATGGAAGTAACACCCAGGCCCACAGGGCCTGCAATTGGGGAAAGGGGGGCCCAAGGCTCTAAGGGGGCCTGCAAAAAAAAACCTTTAAATTACTATAAATGTGGTAGAAATAATTATAATCAAATAACATAATATCCTGAGTATTGACACTTTAGATAGTTGAATATGTTTATCATAAATTGTTGTAAATTATAACCAATCTAATAGCATTATTTCAATTATTCAATTCGATTTTAAATAGCGCAGATTTATTTTTATTTTTATGGAGTCAAGCTGACTGACCGATGACGTTCTCAACACAAAACCGAGGCTAAAACAGTCATTATAAGGTGTGATTACTAATTTAGTAATTATTTAGGACTATTAATAACACCAATTAAGGTGTTAGATGACTTGGTAAAATGAGGCCTAAAAATAAATCTTTCGGGGGTGGGGGGCAAGCTTAATATGTTACGCCACTGTCATTCATATGTTAAAATTTTGAAAACTAATCAGATGTAAGTGCATAACAGATATTCATTATTACACTCACCGAGATTTTGACAAAATTGTCAAACTATTAATGGAAAGAATTTGCTTGTACCTGTACAATAGCTTCTGCAGCAAGTATTGAAATAGTCAAACAACTGAAAGAGGGAGAGACAAAGGAAACAAGAGAAAGATTAGCCTGGCTCGTCCACTACTCCTCTCACCTCGCTTCCCACCTCCTTCGTCAATACTTGAAAGATTCAACGGTCTTTTGGCCGAGGGTTATCGATACTGTACAGAAAAATATTGCCAGTTGTTACCTCACAGAAAAATACAAACGCTTATAAAATTTGTGTTGTGACTGCACTATTAAGCTACATCATCCGATTCGTAAAGAGCTGTTCAGCTACCATATACCAGTAGCTTCTTGGTTTATTTATATTCATTTGGATCATAACGAGCAAACCAAATATGTCTTTTTTGGTACTTTCCAAAGTGGAAAGTTTCAACTTTAAAACTATGTTTAGAAGTTTATATATGTATAGAGTAGTAGAAGAAAATTTTGTGTAAATTCCTGTGAAAACTAAACTCATTTACTACTTAGAGTTTTATCAATATTTGGCTTAAGCATAACGTTTGATTGGCACTATCTCATCTGTCTAAACAGCCATTTTTTTAAGAGTAATGTCACCTTTCTTCTTCTTTACAATCTTATTATTTTACTCCTCCTTTTCTTGAAGGGATTTTATCTCTTGGTTTGCATTTTTTCTCTATACTTCAAGGGGGTCAAGAACGTATTTAAATAAAGTTTATAATGCGTATTTATCACTAGATTTGTCATGAAGGGAAATGTTATTACTTGTTATTGAGTTTTAGTCAAAAATCCTTGTCTTTTTACACTTTTCCGAGTTACAGCCTTGTTTTGTTGCTGCTGTGGAATCAACTGTGGTGCGGACTAAAGGGCCAGTTTTATAGTCAAATTTAGTATGCCTCAAGTGTTGCGCTACACTAAGTACATAACGACACCTACCTAAAATCGAATGGAATGGGCCGTTCTCGCATAGCAAACTGGCCCATTCCATTCTGGTTTAGGTAGGTGTCGTCATGAACTTAGTGTAGCGCCGCACTTGAGGTGTACTAAACTTGACTATGAAACTGGCCCAAAGTTTTTAAAGTGGTTTCTTCAGTCACTTCTCTTCTGGCGATTTGGGAAGGAGCAAAGGTTATCTCAGGAATAGCATTAGGGTCAAATGGATATATATTAATAGCTTGAAATCAAGCTCATACATTAGCTGGGCCAAACCTAACAATATATTTTCACAAATATCCTTATGATTGCTGTGCGGTCTTCAGTAGCTTGCATTGTTAACCAATACATTATAATTCATCGTGCCGGAATATTTCAAAAGGGGCAAACACTGACTAGTCCATTAACTACAACTCTTGTGCTGTGCTACTTGGCAAACAGAAGAGAATGATGCCATGATATTTGGCAGCTTCTACCATGCAAATGCAATCATACACCATCAAAGATAAGGAGAACACTACCTTGTGGTTTTAAGTTTGCAAAATGCATAACCCCCCCTTGATGAAAGATGATGTGGTCATTGACTCTTTCTCAGTCATCTCAACCTCTTTGCCAGGTGGAAGATTATCTTTCCATTCAGGCTTTAATCTCCTCCCTTTAAAACGGATTATAGGCAGTATGACTTCACCCATTGCATTCCCAACCGAGACAATAGATATCTTTTCACCATGTTCAGGCCCTACAAGATACACTCCTTTTTTCTCCTTTCCTGGCAAATATTGTTTGTTTATTGAGCTCAAGACTACAGCCTTTTTCGTCCTCGTTATAGATGAGCTGCAGCTTGTCAAAAATTTCCAATTGGGTTATTGCCTTCTTCAACTCAACAAAATTGTCGTTGACAATAACTTCATTGAGCTTAGCAGCCCTATCTGGGTTCATACTTTGAGCAGAGATGGATTTACGCATAGGCCAAGTAGACATGTGCCTAAGCGGCAAATATTGAATTACAAAAAAAATTACTCATNGTTTTATACTCATATATCCTGTATCATAATTCATTAGTATTAATTTAGTTTTTGATTTTCACTGTTTGTTTTACGAAAGGACATGATATAGAAGTATATTATTTAAATTATATAAACTGCCACATGGTTAGTTGTAAGTTTTGGGTAGTTCTCTTTTAAATAATTAGGCCCCATATTCACAAATCTTATTCTTCATAATAATAATCTAATCTTCATAACTTTAATAAGATTAGTCTTGTTTTGTGATATCTAGAACCGCAATTATAAAAATGTAAATTAATTTTTTACAAATCCACGTGTTTTTTGAATGTAGGCCAATACGCCGTTTTGTATTAGAGTACAACTTTGAGGTAGTTTATCTTTTTAATATCACCATATAGCCCAACGTGGCACCCAATTACGCGAATATAGATAAATAGTTAAATTTTTCCGTTGTAGGTGATCAATCAACCTGATTGACACGCTACAGCAAGAGATACTATAGACTATTTTATTATTGTATACATGCTAATATTTTATCTGTAGTAACATGTTCTACAGTCTACTAATGCAGACCTTATATTTTTAAATTATATAATATTTGAATCTGTGTGTTGTGATATTGTAAGACTGTCTATTTCATTGTTTATAGTCTTTGCTTAGATTCGTACTACTTTTAAAACCTTGCTATAATAAATAATAAAGTAATGTAAGTACTTTTAATCTATCATTCCACAGAGCACTTGTATACATGGTATATATGTGTCAATGTATGACGGGTAGTAAGGGGGAAACGGGGATTTTGAAGGTTAGAAACTAAGGTAGGAAAAGTGGGCGGCAAATTATCTAGTGTCTATGGGTGGCATGTTTGTAAATCCGCCCATGACTATAAACCTTTCATCATATAACACTCGAATGGTGTTCTAAAAAACAGCTTCAGCCATTTCTGATTAGCTAACCCACTTAATTTGTTGAAAGGGCTTTCAATATTATTTTGACCACAAAATGTGTACACTGAGCATCGGATTACTTTGCCAGTTATTGGCGTGCCTACCTCCGCTACCCTAAAAATTCTGTTACAGAGATAGTTTTGTTGAGTAGGAGTCAAGTGCGATGATTTTACTAACTTTTGTATAGTTTGCCTAATACTTTCATGGTGCTGTAATGTCCATCTTTTGATTTTGGGTTACGATGATGCTCATCTTACATAAATTCCATCAGCTATGGTCTTCTTCGCAGCCTACAGTTGTTTTTTGGTCCAAAGTGCCCTCTTTTTCTTCTGTTGGTGCATCTGGATTTTTTTTTAACTCCTGAATTTTTAAATCTTGAATTGGATTTTTTTGACGATCACAGTACTTACTTCTCTCTTTGATGGGCTGAGAGAAATCAAAAACCATTATAATGGAAAATACTAATAAAACCAATACAGACAATATTTACGCCTTGACAATTTATAGCAAATAAAAATTGAATAGAAAGATAGGCTGGGACCAGCTTTAAAACATCACAGAACCAAAACTATAATATCTGGGATACTTACCTCTTTACAAGAGTACTATAATCCAAATAGCAGATAAATTACACATCAAAACCAAAGAAAGGATTCATTAAGCCATTATTATTACTATACTACAGTAGTGAAACTTGCAATGTGGGTTCGATGAAGAAGCAGGGAGGGAGCCGAACAAGCTGTCTCAGTTGCACTCGGATTTGTCTTGAGCTCTTGATGAGGTGGTAGGCATAATCATCGTCATATTAGAGTTATACAAGTGTTCCAATCAGAGTGATCAATACTTCATTTCCAGTTATTTTTATTTTATACCTACTATTTAAAGCTTGCAGCTTAGTGTCTCAAATTTACACCAAATAAAATCATGTAATTTTTAGCTTTATGTTGAAATTCCTTGTGTTTACCCTGTCTTACAGATGTGTGGCAACCCTGCTCAAAAATCTTCTTATTTATATTTTGTACAGCAGCAATAAATTTCTAACATTGCTCACTAATCTTGAAATTATAGTTTTAATTATCCTTGCCTGTATTATTGCTGTGTGTTTATTAGTAGTAATATAATGCCCTGATGTTGCAGATTTGGGTGGTCTTTGTAGGGTGCGTAATGACTGTAGGAATGGCCCATCCACATTCCAAGCAACATGTATTCGTGGAGAATGTGTGTGCACATTTGGTTTCCATTCCAGCGCGGATGGATGGACATGCATACAAAACATATGTGAGTAGCCTACAAACAGGAATCACAGGATCTTTATGTTGACAACGGGTGACAATCTATTCATAATGTTTTGAAAAACATTTCCTGGACAAAATTTAAACCTCTTAACATTTTCTTTTCTTTCAAGAGAACTGGCCAGTTTCATATTTATGGCCAACATACATTTATTTATCTTTTAAACAATTATGTATTCCCTCTAGGATGGGCGTTAGAACAGTCTCTTAGTATTCCCTGCTTTTCGTAAGAAGTGACTAAACGGGGAATGACACAGAAGATCCAACACTCCAAGGGCATAAATGGTGAAGGATTAGTCTTTTTAAAACATGACTGATTGGGAATTAGGTTGAACCCAATCTTATGGGTTAGCCGGCCTTTACAGAGTATAAATGGGATCTTCCCCAGATAACATTTTTATTTGCTGTGTTTCTCTTGGATACTCAATGCTAACTCTCAATTTATGTTCCGGCATCATACTGCCAAACCCTACTGGCGACTCGTTGAATGAAGCCTGCTAATATGTTTTTTATTTTTTCAGTGTTGGATGGCCCATGCTCGCTGGACAGCGACTGTTTTTTGACCAATAACAGCCGTTGCATGGGAGGTTTGTGTGGGTGTCAAGTCAACTTTATAAGTAGTTCTGACAACAGCCGATGCCTCAGGTGTGAGTAGTTGCAGTTGTTTAGCTCTAATAGGGGTGTGCTTTTAACATAATAAACCAACAGAATGAAAAGATATAGTTTATTTTATGAGGAGCGTTCATAATAATAATATATGTGAAAAATTCATCAACAGAGATAGGAATTTTTTTGATGTTGTTAGGAGTTTTGCAAAGATTTTTAGAGGAACTTAACCTCCTGACTGCTAGAGACCCAAACTTTCTTTCCTTTCCCGCCAGATATATATTTTTTAGTCTGGTGATGCCTCCATAAACTATTTAGAGAGTACTTGTAATGACAAATTTGGTCACAAACTTTTAACAAACTCTATTAAAAAGTATGTTCAATTGTATCATACTATTTATTTTACTAACAATATTCTTTTAATTCTGTTCTTTGAAAAAATATTAATCAGACTTAAATAATCGGTACTGGCACTATAACGTAATCATTTTTAAAAAAATCGGCGGTGACCAAGCTATCTCAGGACTTAATCTTGCATTTCACTTGCTGGTTATTGAAGGGGAGATTATTGTTTGAATCTCAGCTAGGTGGTTTTTCAAATGAAGTTACGCGGGGAAAATGGCTTTAGTCCAATTTTGACTCAAATTGAGTTAATTGCTCTCATCTGTTAAGAAATCATGAAATGTTTCTGATACAATATAGATTATGATTACAAGATGTTTCTTGTGTGTGTATGTATGTATATATAAACGTGTGTGTTTTAAGTAATTGCTGGGAGTCCTTATGGAGTTTGAGATATAAAATTGGTTGTCCTGAAAATTGTGTGTAATGTGACTTTCCTACTTTTTCCCTTGTATCATTCAAATGTGACTTCGTCTCCCCTATGGGGATTATACTAGATTTCAATATATTTCAAGGCCCTAATGACCTTAATGTGTCGATGGGCCTTAAAACCCCAATAATAATAATAATAATAATAATAATAATAATAATAGTGACTTCAACTATGGCTTTCTCATCCTCTCTGCACACTAATGGAAGAAATTATATTCAAAGCTATCCTACCCCTCAAATTGTCACTTTTGACCGATTTTTTTAAACATACTAATAAAAATAAATTACTTTAGGCCCTTCTTCCCAGCGTTCCACCAATACAATGGTTTTAAATTGTATACCTGCTCTTTTGACATGTTTATGGCAGGCACGCTCGGGAATTGAGTCCGAGAATCACTTCGGCTGTCATTTTACTGTTGCTAATTCAGTCTGCTTACAGCATAATGTGCGCTCAGTGTCTATTTGTATTCTGGCAACTTTCAAAATTTTCAAACTTTCTTATAATCAATATTATTTAATACAATTTTAAAATTGATTACAGTGGCATTTAAGGGATAAAAATAGGAATGCATTAGCAAGTTAAAAATAAGTCAATGTTCTGTTTTTCGAAGGGGGTCAGGGACCTAACCCGTTGTATGATTGGGTCCCTACTTTACTTCTTCTCAAAAGAATATATGATGTAGTTGCAGAGAGACTGGGAGAGAAATGTGAGGAAGATGCTCAATGTTCAGAATTTATTCAGCACTCCACTTGTGGCAGCACTGGTCAGTGTGAGTGCCCCGAATATTACCACTCGGTTAGTCCCGATGGTTGGTGTTGGGAAAGCCTTGGTAAGTTGATTTGTTTGTTACAAGTTGTAAACTAATCTAGAAATGGAATTGTGTTTGGCATGTAAATATAATAAAATGCTTACTGCTTATTCTTAAGGTGGGGATTTAGGGGACTTGAGAAAAGGTAATTGTTTTTGCAATTTTTATTACAAACTTAAAGTTTAATTTTCTTCACATAGTGATGTCAACAGTTCTTGAATATCTTTCTACGGTGTCCTGGAATTTAATGACAACTTTTTCTTTTCGTTTAAAAAGTTTGTCATCTAATGCTACTATGCTCATGACAGATATTCGACTTCTGTTGATATCATCATGTGAAGAAAATTAAACTCTCTGTTTGTACTGAAGCTATATTTTATTTATTTTGGCAAAAAAAAAAAGTTTTGTTATAAAAACTGAAAAACGTTGGCCTTTTCTCGGGTTCCCTACATCATCTTAATTAACATATTCTTTTTTAGTGATAATTGTCAAAAAAAAAATCAACCATTAGTAAATGAAGTTAATGTTGGTAGGTTTGGGTGAGAGCTGCACCAACAGTAGGCAGTGTGTGGTAAGGGGAAATGTGACAGATGTTACCACGTGTTCCAATGAGGTGTGCGAGTGTGTGCAAGGCTATACACCCAACAATGAGAAAACAGACTGCAGTAAGTTTCCCCCACATCTACTATGTTAGAATTAGAATTAGAACTAATCAATCACAGTTGAATATTTTGGCTCAGAGAAACTCCTACAATGAGTGAAAGATTACCATCCTTGCAAGAAACGCCAGGACAGCTCAGTGATAGGACATTGGAATGCATAGTCATATGTCCCAAACTCAACTTCATTGTTCAGGTTATGTTTCTTTAAATTGTATTTGATTTTAGCATAGAAACTAAATTTAAGTATAGAATGTGTTCAAGAGTTAATTCTATATTAATATAACATATCTCTCTCGCTTAAATTTAATCTTTCTAATCCCTAAAAAAATTTACATAATTAGTACATATGGGTGTAACCTGAACAGGCAGTAAGATACGATGCTAAAAAAAACTTAAGCTGGACTAAATTTTTCTAGCTAAAGTGTATTTGATTGCTCCTATGTAAATATCTGTCCATGCAGTGTTTATTGAGGAGTTTTGTTGCCATGTCAGACACTCTAGTAATGTTGTTTGCACCCTGAGACTGGCCAGGCAAGAGAATAACTTTGACCACTGGTGCAGTTTGACGCAACCATGGGGCAGACCAGAGCTCTTTATACTCTGGAAAGGGAAATCTTGTTCATCTCCTAGTTAGGTTTGCACCTGTCAGCAGGACTCCACTGCCGAATGTTTGCCATCCCTTCCCTCTTGAGGACTTACTCCATGCCATCTCTCCACCTCTCCCTCGGTCTTCCTCTTGGTCTATTCCTCCTCCAGTCTCCCTTCTCCAACACTGTACAGCAACTCTTTCTCCTTCCATCCTCTCAACACGTCCTAACCATTTCAGCAGCCTCTATTTTCTTCAATACCAGTATCACTCCTACTTTCTGTCAGATATTTTTATTTCTAGCTCTATCTCTCCCTATCTTTACCACTATAAAGAAAAATAAACATCTCAAATATTCCTTAGCAGTAGCGATAAGTTTTACAACTCATTTGTATTTGATACCAGAATGCTTTCTTGCTATTAGCAAGGTGTTCAGATTATATTATATTCAGCTGTATATTCATATATTTAATATTGGGATTGTCCAATCCACTCCAAAAATTATTACTGAATTATTATTTTGTGTTTCTAGATGGCAGTACTCAACTCTTGGCAGTATTCAACACTGTCCTTTTGGCACTATCTGCTGTGAAATTGTTTAGATAGGCATTTTAGTGTGTAGCATTTGAGTGGGTGTTAATATTTAAAGTTGAGTAAAATTATGTGTTAAATTCTAGTAAAGCTAATAAAGAGGATTAGCTAATATCCATGACCTTATACCAGCGACCTTCATCAGATAGCAGTATGTTTAAGATTAGAGCTGCTATGTTTTGTAATTACTTGTGTCAACAAATAAAACCATTTTGTGTTAAAAATATATAAAGGATTTCCAAGGACCTGTAAACTGGTAAGTGTAAATTTCTAGGACTTTGATATATTCACTTAAAAATACACAAATTTTAAGATCTATATAAATATTGACCATAGCCAAGAACTTTATCTTTACTCCAAAAACAGTTGGCACAATATGTTTTAACAGTTTTTCTTTCAATTCAAAATGGAGTAATCCAGAATTTGTGTTATTTGTACTCTCTTCTTTGTGTTTGATAAAGGCAACAATGCCGAAATATTATTCTATTTGTGTTAAATTGTGCGTGTGACTACTTCTATAGAAGACGGAAGAAAGGAAGACGATGTCACATTTTTGCATTGGATTCTTGCCTCATATTTCCTCTTTCCCTAGGTGGGCTTTCTTCATCAAATTTACTCTTATTAGCTTATTTTTTCCTTTTTATTAGTTTATTTTAACTTTTAATCAAATATCTGTGTGCGCGCCCCTTTAATTCTGTGCATCTTGTTCACATTTTTTAAATCTTCACATACTAAGGGACTCTGTGACTCTGTGACATCCTATCAGAAAACACTAGTTTATTTTTTTAATTCAATTGTAAGAAGTGGATTTATAACAATAATTTGTTGGAATACTGATAGGAGTATTTTTTCACACTTTGTATTTAAATTATTAGGATGAATATCTAAACTAAAATATACATAAATAACTTATAATTAACAATATATAAATATATAATGTTGATTTTATTTGTTTCCTTGTATTGTCCGTGAATATATTACAGTATTAGGAACTTTGTTATATTAGCTTGGTTTAAGTGAACTATTTCTATTAGCTTTCTATGAAAATAATGTATTTTTTTATAAAGTGTAATATTTTCCTAGCCTTTAAAATATTGTAAAAATTAAATTGAATTAAGTGAACAGTGTTCAGACACTAGCCAAGTATGCCTTGTCTTCTATTTCAAGGGGTCTGGTTCATATCTTATTTTCAGGCAAATTGTAACTCATAGTCTGGCTTAATGGTGCATTTTGGTGTTTACATTACACAACTAGACAGTTCTAAGATCATAAATAATGTGAATCTGTATATTGGATAAGATCGCATTACCCAATAGCACATTGCCTTAGGCTGAAATTCTTAAACCCACTCATACATTGACACCATTTCACAATTATATGTGTGTGTATCTAAAAATTATTATATTAGGTTGTAATCTCAATAAAATTATGTTTATAACTCAATATATATATTTATACATAGTGGTTTGAAAATATATATGTTGGCTTTGGGAAACCTAGAATATTTTAAAATATACTTTAGCTGTTTGAATTAAACTTACTTGATCATGGATAGTTGGCGGTTCTAGGTGATTAAAATTAACTTAATGATTATTATTATTGAGACTATACAATTATTTTGTGTCCTTTTTTAACTCGTAAAAAAAAGATTGGTTTTATTTATAAAAATATACTTTAGGACACTTTGTAAACGTGAAAGTGTGGATGTTGGATGCACACTAAATAACTGTTAGGTTGGTAATACTGCATTGTTTGTTTAAAACAAGAATATTTAGCTTTGAAAACAATGTAAACGACAACATACAGCTTTTTTCAGTTTAAGAAAATGTGAAATATTTATAGTTTTGTAATATTTTCTTGCTTCTTTAATATGGATTTCTGATTATTTTTTTTAATATGGGCATATTAAAGTTTATAAAGATAGAGTTTGAAATATTAACATTTTTTTTAAAGATCAATTTGGTTATTTTATTTTTTTGTCTATTTATTGTATTGATACTATATATTTTATTCAAATGCAAATACCTACTTATTAAAGGTATCACAATTGTTGAATATAGTGTGGACAAATGATAATCCATGTATTTCACTTTCCTAGAAGAATAATTACTATATTTGTGGAACGGTATATAAGATACTAAACATCTAGGACACCATATTTCCCGAGGTAGTCATACAGAGCAAACAGCAATAGTGACCACTATTATAACAAAAGAAAAACAGTTGAAGCATGAAATTATAATTTACCTTCTAACAGCGATCAAATAAGGTAACTACTAAGATTTGTTTAGATTCTTTTATATTGAATAAAACAAAAGTTTTTTAATAAAGGAAATGGATAGAATTAAAGAAAAAGGAAAAATCAACTACTAAGAATAAATTTGATGAGGAAAGCCCACCTAGGGAAAGAGGAAAAATGTGGGAAGAGTCCAATGCACAAAGGTGACATCTTCTTCTTCTTCCTAGAAGACAGAAGAAAGGAAGAAGATGTCACATGTCACATTTTTCCTTTTTCTTTAGTTTTATCCATTTCCTTTATTATTGAATTATCTAGCCATTGGGCTACCTCATTTTTTTAAACGAATAAAACAAAATGTCACTTTAAGAATAAATGTAATAAATATGTACATGGACCTAAAACGTTGTAGTAGATATTAATAGAAGAAATATGTATTTAAATACAAATATTTGGCTATCATACTAAACCTACTGGAGAGTTTTAGTTCTAAGCAACTTGCTTTTCTGCACGTTAGAGCTAAGTTGAAAGAGTTATTGATTAGGTCATGTGGGAGACGGGGTGAGGGAGGTGTTAGTCATTCTTTACAGGATTAAAGTATTGGTTTCAATATGTTTGATTATCTTATAACAGGGGGAGGGGGAGAAGGAAGACCCCCCTCCCCCTCTCACTCTCCCTGGATCTGCCACTGAATAATTTGCAGATGATGGGCCATGTAAAGTATAATTTAATTTATTTTAGAAATGTATGATACAAAGTAAATAAATAATTTATATAAATGTTTAATAGTATAGTAAATCTGCCTTTCTGTTGCTGAACTAAGACTTAAGAACATATTTTATCTTAATTTTAACATTAATTTAGTTATTGTCAGTGATTTTTTTATAATGTTATGTTTTGATTATAAACAAATAAGGTTAAGGCCCATAATCTACTTATAAATTTATATAAAATGTTAATTATATTGAAATAATAAAAAAAATTGATGTTTGTACCATTTATTTTTCCCTGGTAATAGTTTAATATCATGAGCACATTACTCAGGTAAATCTGGACCTTTTAGAGAGAAGATTGCATTTCTTTCATAATTCAACAAGACACAAAACAGACTTTAAATAAATGCTGAAATGTTTCTTCTGTGTGACTTAACAACAATATAACAAAGATGATTAACAAACATAATGTCATTTGGTAAGATTAGTATAACTTAATTTATGGCTGTTAGCGTTTCTCAATTACTTTTGATATGAACGTAATGAAATCCCTGCTAACCACTTGATGTATATTTGACCAACGTGGTCAGAAAATGAGCCAAGTGACGGGCAAAACCATTGCAGCAGCATAACAAAATGGAAGGTTTGTTGCCAGGCTGCCTGAAACATAACCATTGTCTTATAAAAACAACATTAACATATTTCCAGACAAACAAATTAGGGGTTAGAGTTTTTAAATACTTACCCCCCCTCCCCCCCATGTGGTGTAAAATGATAGTTGAGTCTTATTTTAGGCTATACAATATAGTTTACTATCTTACACAAAACTTTACTTATACAGTCAACTCTCGATTCTACGACCTTTCACGGTTCCTTGGAAAAGGGTCGTTATTGGAATTTTAACAGATTTTGTTCCATCCCTGACCTTCATACGAAAAAATTGCATTTTTTAGACAATACGTGAAAAAGTAAATAAAATAAAACCTACCTATTTCTTGAAGAAGGTACTCCTTTCACTCATTTCGTCAAAATTATAAGTTCGTATCAAATTAAAAAAAATAGCGTGGGTCATCAAAAATCGTTCACAAAATCCAACCAAAAACGTAACCAAATCAAAATAACAATGTTAAACAATAGCATGGGTCGTCAAAAATTGTTCACAAAATCAAACCAAAATAGTAACCAAATCGAGAATCGAAATAACAATGGCAAAAGCAAGCCTGGCGCGTGATGTAGCGGCAGTCGCGCGCGGGGAAACATTGTCTTGCTTGTGGGAGGGGGTGGACAGATTCAAGTGATATTGGCTGGCATTGATGAGGTGGTGTCTTTTTTTATACCTGACCCACCCCAGTTACTAGTAATACAGCGTTCACAAAGATAATTGCAACGCAGCGACCTAAATAAATGCAACAAACACATTTTACAGCCGATTTCCTTAAACTTTTCAACCTTTTTTCCCACATTTTTCACGGTTCCTCAAAAAAGGGCCGTTACTTCGAGAGGGACGCTATTACCGGGGTCGTAAAATCGAGAGTTGACTGTAGATTGCCTCTTAACAATAAAACATGAGAGTGTGCATACAAATGTAATGGAGTAAACATATATTTATGTGTGTATAAATATTGTGTGAGTATGCAAACTAATACCTAAAAGTGTCATGTAATTTAATGGCTCAATTAATAAGGGTGAATCCTTGGTGGAAATAAAGAAGAGAATTAGTGGTATATCAAGATTGTCTGTGTAGATATCTACATTCGACTTTGAGGTTTCAGCCAGGCAAGGCAACAATGTTTGAGGGTAAACAATTCACTATGCAGGTGAAAGCTATACAAACAGGAAGCTATCTCTTATTGGTGGAATTGCTTCAAGGTAATTTTCTTCTTTTCTGACAGATGAAAAGGTATGCTAAAAATAGTTCAACATTTATCCACCTCATACATATATTTTGTCACGTTGACAAGTGAAGTCGGTTGACATTACTTTTAAATGAGTACCTAAGTGAGATATAAAATAAGCAAAATAACTTAACCTCTCAAATAATAATAGCAAACATAAAAATGTGTTGAATTACCAAATGTTCAGGAATGAAAGAACAATTCCCGAAATTTTCGAGATTATATCATCTCTGTCCCAACAATCGAGTCCAGAATGGTCAGAGAAGTGAGAGGGACTCTAAAACATACATGTCGAAAAGGGGCCTAAATTTTTCTGTACAACTGAAGAAGAAGACGCCCACTGAGCAAGGAGGTATGCCAAACGCCCTGGAACCTCCGATAGAACCACCATCAGAACCTGACTCAATCTTGTCTACATCCGACGTGGAGACTACATCTCCTACAAGGACTCTCACCAAATCAGACTGCGAAACAAGATCAAGCTTTGAGTCACCGTCACACCTGGCAACACCAGAACTTCTATCCCAGCTTGATTTCGGGTATCTCACTCGACTCGCAAGCTTAGAACCACAAGCGGCCTATGCCCGAAGACACCCCAAGGACATGGCAAACCAAGAGCAGAACATGGCGGCACAACTACAAATACTACAGGACTCAATGACGGCAATGGAAGAGAGATTTCGCCAGAAAGCAGACCGGTTTGGCATAACGCATCAGTATGCTCAGACTACTGGTGTTGGGGCTCCGAATCTTTCTACGACACTACCCCAACAGACATTCAATGCACCATCGGGGGAAACAGCATGGGCCTCATTGGACACCGTCAGCATGCCGACACTTGTCGCCACACGAGAACAAGCACTACGCCTAGCGCTAGCTGCAAAGGCCAAACTTCTGGAACTCCAGCCAGGCCGGGACCCCCACGAGACCCGATAACTGGTGGGTATGATGGCAAAATACCCTCAACTACCAGCCCGCAGTCAGCAGAAGCTACTCCACAGGATTAATATGGTCTTCATTTTCATTACCAAATCCTGGAACGAGGCCATCCTCGACACAGCCACGGCAGCCCTCTACCCTCCGGGGTTTCAGCCTCTACCACAACCACAGATAATATACCGCAATCGGCCACCAGCGTGGACCCCAAGAAGACGGGGAACAGGGAAGCGGAGGAAATGATGAGATGGTGGACCCTTATGCACCTCTAGCTGCTAACGCCATGGGTCTACAACCATGCACACTCTCCAGGATCCAAACGTTATGTAAAATCTTTGTACTTTAACACTTTGTAATTGTTTCTCTGTATTTTTTTTTAAAAGGAATGAGCCTTCAGCCCAGGTATCCCTCTTGCTTTTCTGGCGAGTCCTTCTGGACCTTCCACTGCTTTTCCAACGCCTCATAAAGGTATAAAAGCAGTGGGAGTTCTGAGTCGGAACTCAGTCGGAGAAGTGGGAGGGACCCAACACCTGAGCAGTTTGTATCTTGAAAGGGGGTGTTGTAAAAATGAAATAAAAATAAATGAATACCTAATTAATCATTATAATTAACCCCCTGCGGGACGGGGTTAGAATAGTCCCGCAGTAACCCCTGCTTGTCGTAAGAGGCGACTATAAGGGGAGGCTTCTTGTTTTAATATATTTCAAGGCCCTAATGACCTCAATGTGTCGATGGGCCTCTAAACCTTAATAATAATAATAATAATAACATTATAATTAAATAAACATAAATAAAATATAAAATACTAAATTGTACAAATTTACAAACTAAGGGGGATCATACACTTCCAGGTTATGTTTAAGTTTTTAGTCTCAAATTACATTATTTGTAAAATATACTATTTTTTAGGAACCTGTAAACATGATCAGAAAAAATTATTAGTTCATATTTTAATAAAAACATTATACTTTGCAGTTTTTATGAATATGTTTAGTTTAAAAAGATTTATAAGTTATTTCTGCATGGCTACATATTTTATTCTTGTCTAAAGAACACCAATCAAAATCATACATCATAAACAATATACGCTTATGGCACAAAGATAGCTTCACTCTTTGGACCAGTCCTGTAGCTCATTCATCTATTCTTTAGTCTCGCAAATAAATCTTAAACCTCACTGGCATCAACTTTGATGTCTTTATGAATATTAGCAAGCTATTGAGATGTTGCTTGTTCAATGTTGGGCAGAGGTAGGTTTTGAGTCTTGGTAATGTAGAGAAACTCCTCTCTGCCTTAGCAGTAGATGCTGGCAACTGTGTAAAAGCTGTAAAAAAATGTTTATGTTAGGGACGAATTTGTCGCACTAACTGAAGGACTCAACAGCAGTAACAGGAATATCTCCGACTACAACTCCATCCCACTTTTTCCGCCAAATAACAAACTCAGATCTTTAACACTGCCATCCTAAAACAATCCTCAGTGTTATTTGATGTGATATTCATTCGGTTTATTTGTGGTCTGCATATTCTTGATATAGTTATTTCATTTGATACTGAAACTGCTTGTTGGCAAGTGTTTACGAAAAAGCATCTTAAAGACGTTTTCAATATTGATTCTCATGTCCATAAAAATATTTAACAATGTTTTAACATTTGATACAGCATTTGAAACATCCTGATTTGGACTTTGTAGGTTCTTGCTTAGTTGCAGTGTGTAGGAGAAGAAATAAACGACGAGTTTTAATGCAACCAGGAAATCACCTCGTCTGATCGCAGAACTGAAACACGCAGCAGTATCAGCATCATGGCCATGCTCTAGTTTTGCAAGAGCAGCCGCAATAAAAGGAAACAGTTCTTGTAATGTAATGACAGAATCATGATGATCAACTCATCTGGTAGCACACGATGATTTCAGTTTGGTCTTTTTTGGTGGAGAGGGTGTCAACTTCAGAAATGATAGTGTCCAGTACAAGTACTCTCTTGGGCGTTGCTGACGAAATTTAGAAACTTAACCCAGAATTCCCATCATGTTCTTTATGTATGGCACTTCACAGGATTTAGAAATGCATAGGTTCAGTGAATGATTTAAACAATGTGTGTAGAATGCCAGTGGATAAACCTTTAAGATGAGAGCCTGCACACTCTTAACCTTCCCCGACATATTCAACCCTTCATCGTATCCTTGCCCACGACCATTATTGTAGTTTAAACCCAGGGTTTTCAATTCTTGCTCAATTGCTCCCTTTCTAGTCAGGAGGGCTGGAGGTTCAACCCACTATTTCCCCCGCCACACCGAAATTTTAAGAACAATATATATATATATCCTGAATACAGCCTTGCTGTCTACTGAGCTAAGGGTCCTGGGTTCCATTTCCGGCATGCCCAAAAAATGTATCATTGATGAAATGTGGCTTTACTCTTTAATAAATTAATATGGTCAGAGACTGGATGTTGTGCCTGTTCTAGTTTTAAGTTAGCTTATAAGGCATATTAAGCTACGAAAGGCCTAGCCAACCGGTAGTGGAAAATATATGGCTTGAATAAAAAATTGACCCAGACCATAGGCTGGAAACAGTAATGGATATAAATTCTTAACAAGTATGGGTTATTCAATTATTCATCAGGTTATTATGACTTTAAAATGTTAAAAACCACAATAGGTTCGGAAACACTAATTCACACCTAGTCAGGTACGTAACCACAAAGGGGTCGAGCGGGCTTTAGCCCCCCCACCTTCCCATTGAACCACAGCATACAGTAGATAAAACTTTATTCAACAATTTGAAATAAAAATATTTGGTCTTCAGTCATTTTCGTAGTTTATAGCATGTCAATAAATGGTAAATCCAATACACTGACACAAAGTTACAAACATATTCGCCATATTTACATGCATTGAAATACATGTATTATTATTATTATTATTATTATTATTATTATTAGCACCGCGTCTTACTACCCATTTCGGTTATACGCACTTACGCTAATGTGTAATGGTAGGGTGATCGTGAGATGAAATGAAGGACCTACAGCTTAACATGGAATCCGAACCACGGTGGAGACCTGGCATTCCTCACATTCACAAGATGTCTTGTCAGAGGTGAAGGAAGGGTTTNTCCAGTCTACCTCATTAAACCCTATTGTTGAGCTAGTTATATCCAGTCTACCTCATTAAACCCTATTGTTGAGCTAGTTATATCCAGTCTACCTCATTAAACCCTATTGTTGAGCTAGTTATATCCAGTCTACCTCATTAAACCCTATTGTTGAGCTAGTTATATCCAGTCTACCTCATTAAACCCTATTGTTGAGCTAGTTATATCCAGTCTACCTCATTAAACCCTATTGTTGAGCTAGTTATATCCAGTCTACCTCATTAAACCCTATTGTTGAGCTAGTTATATCCAGTCTACCTCATTAAACCCTATTGTTGAGCTAGTTATATCCAGTCTACCTCATTAAACCCTATTGTTGAGCTAGTTATATCCAGTCTACCTCATTAAACCCTATTGTTGAGCTAGTTATATCCAGTCTACCTCATTAAACCCTATTGTTGAGCTAGTTATATCCAGTCTACCTCATTAAACCCTATTGTTGAGCTAGTTATATCCAGTCTACCTCATTAAACCCTATTGTTGAGCTAGTTATATCCAGTCTACCTCATTAAACCCTATTGTTGAGCTAGTTATATCCAGTCTACCTCATTAAACCCTATTGTTGAGCTAGTTATATCCAGTCTACCTCATTAAACCCTATTGTTGAGCTAGTTATATCCAGTCTACCTCATTAAACCCTATTGTTGAGCTAGTTATATCCAGTCTACCTCATTAAACCCTATTGTTGAGCTAGTTATATCCAGTCTACCTCATTAAACCCTATTGTTGAGCTAGTTATATCCAGTCTACCTCATTAAACCCTATTGTTGAGCTAGTTATATCCAGTCTACCTCATTAAACCCTATTGTTGAGCTAGTTATATCCAGTCTACCTCATTAAACCCTATTGTTGAGCTAGTTATATCCAGTCTACCTCATTAAACCCTATTGTTGAGCTAGTTATATCCAGTCTACCTCATTAAACCCTATTGTTGAGCTAGTTATATCCAGTCTACCTCATTAAACCCTATTGTTGAGCTAGTTATATCCAGTCTACCTCATTAAACCCTATTGTTGAGCTAGTTATATCCAGTCTACCTCATTAAACCCTATTGTTGAGCTAGTTATATCCAGTCTACCTCATTAAACCCTATTGTTGAGCTAGTTATATCCAGTCTACCTCATTAAACCCTATTGTTGAGCTAGTTATATCCAGTCTACCTCATTAAACCCTATTGTTGAGCTAGTTATATCCAGTCTACCTCATTAAACCCTATTGTTGAGCTAGTTATATCCAGTCTACCTCATTAAACCCTATTGTTGAGCTAGTTATATCCAGTCTACCTCATTAAACCCTATTGTTGAGCTAGTTATATCCAGTCTACCTCATTAAACCCTATTGTTGAGCTAGTTATATCCAGTCTACCTCATTAAACCCTATTGTTGAGCTAGTTATATCCAGTCTACCTCATTAAACCCTATTGTTGAGCTAGTTATATCCAGTCTACCTCATTAAACCCTATTGTTGAGCTAGTTATATCCAGTCTACCTCATTAAACCCTATTGTTGAGCTAGTTATATCCAGTCTACCTCATTAAACCCTATTGTTGAGCTAGTTATATCCAGTCTACCTCATTAAACCCTATTGTTGAGCTAGTTATATCCAGTCTACCTCATTAAACCCTATTGTTGAGCTAGTTATATCCAGTCTACCTCATTAAACCCTATTGTTGAGCTAGTTATATCCAGTCTACCTCATTAAACCCTATTGTTGAGCTAGTTATATCCAGTCTACCTCATTAAACCCTATTGTTGAGCTAGTTATATCCAGTCTACCTCATTAAACCCTATTGTTGAGCTAGTTATATCCAGTCTACCTCATTAAACCCTATTGTTGAGCTAGTTATATCCAGTCTACCTCATTAAACCCTATTGTTGAGCTAGTTATATCCAGTCTACCTCATTAAACCCTATTGTTGAGCTAGTTATATCCAGTCTACCTCATTAAACCCTATTGTTGAGCTAGTTATATCCAGTCTACCTCATTAAACCCTATTGTTGAGCTAGTTATATCCAGTCTACCTCATTAAACCCTATTGTTGAGCTAGTTATATCCAGTCTACCTCATTAAACCCTATTGTTGAGCTAGTTATATCCAGTCTACCTCATTAAACCCTATTGTTGAGCTAGTTATATCCAGTCTACCTCATTAAACCCTATTGTTGAGCTAGTTATATCCAGTCTACCTCATTAAACCCTATTGTTGAGCTAGTTATATCCAGTCTACCTCATTAAACCCTATTGTTGAGCTAGTTATATCCAGTCTACCTCATTAAACCCTATTGTTGAGCTAGTTATATCCAGTCTACCTCATTAAACCCTATTGTTGAGCTAGTTATATCCAGTCTACCTCATTAAACCCTATTGTTGAGCTAGTTATATCCAGTCTACCTCATTAAACCCTATTGTTGAGCTAGTTATATCCAGTCTACCTCATTAAACCCTATTGTTGAGCTAGTTATATCCAGTCTACCTCATTAAACCCTATTGTTGAGCTAGTTATATCCAGTCTACCTCATTAAACCCTATTGTTGAGCTAGTTATATCCAGTCTACCTCATTAAACCCTATTGTTGAGCTAGTTATATCCAGTCTACCTCATTAAACCCTATTGTTGAGCTAGTTATATCCAGTCTACCTCATTAAACCCTATTGTTGAGCTAGTTATATCCAGTCTACCTCATTAAACCCTATTGTTGAGCTAGTTATATCCAGTCTACCTCATTAAACCCTATTGTTGAGCTAGTTATATCCAGTCTACCTCATTAAACCCTATTGTTGAGCTAGTTATATCCAGTCTACCTCATTAAACCCTATTGTTGAGCTAGTTATATCCAGTCTACCTCATTAAACCCTATTGTTGAGCTAGTTATATCCAGTCTACCTCATTAAACCCTATTGTTGAGCTAGTTATATCCAGTCTACCTCATTAAACCCTATTGTTGAGCTAGTTATATCCAGTCTACCTCATTAAACCCTATTGTTGAGCTAGTTATATCCAGTCTACCTCATTAAACCCTATTGTTGAGCTAGTTATATCCAGTCTACCTCATTAAACCCTATTGTTGAGCTAGTTATATCCAGTCTACCTCATTAAACCCTATTGTTGAGCTAGTTATATCCAGTCTACCTCATTAAACCCTATTGTTGAGCTAGTTATATCCAGTCTACCTCATTAAACCCTATTGTTGAGCTAGTTATATCCAGTCTACCTCATTAAACCCTATTGTTGAGCTAGTTATATCCAGTCTACCTCATTAAACCCTATTGTTGAGCTAGTTATATCCAGTCTACCTCATTAAACCCTATTGTTGAGCTAGTTATATCCAGTCTACCTCATTAAACCCTATTGTTGAGCTAGTTATATCCAGTCTACCTCATTAAACCCTATTGTTGAGCTAGTTATATCCAGTCTACCTCATTAAACCCTATTGTTGAGCTAGTTATATCCAGTCTACCTCATTAAACCCTATTGTTGAGCTAGTTATATCCAGTCTACCTCATTAAACCCTATTGTTGAGCTAGTTATATCCAGTCTACCTCATTAAACCCTATTGTTGAGCTAGTTATATCCAGTCTACCTCATTAAACCCTATTGTTGAGCTAGTTATATCCAGTCTACCTCATTAAACCCTATTGTTGAGCTAGTTATATCCAGTCTACCTCATTAAACCCTATTGTTGAGCTAGTTATATCCAGTCTACCTCATTAAACCCTATTGTTGAGCTAGTTATATCCAGTCTACCTCATTAAACCCTATTGTTGAGCTAGTTATATCCAGTCTACCTCATTAAACCCTATTGTTGAGCTAGTTATATCCAGTCTACCTCATTAAACCCTATTGTTGAGCTAGTTCTATCCAGTCTACCTCATTAAACCCTATTGTTGAGCTACTTATATCCAGTCCCCCTCATTATACCCTATCTTGAGCTAGTTTTCTCGAGTCCACCTCATTATACCCGATCTCTATCTTGAGCTAGTTCTATCCAGTCCACCTCATTACACCCGATCTCTATCTTGAGCTAGTTCTCTCCAGTCCACCTTATTACACCCTATCTCTCTCTGGTTCATTCTAATGTTATCCTCCCATCTCTATCTAGGTCTTCCCAATGGTCTCTTCCCATTGGGTTTGCCAGTCAGTATCCTGAACACGGTTCTAGATTCTCCCATTCACGCTGCATGCCTTTACTACCCTAATTTACGAGACTTGATTATCCTAACCATGTCTTGTAATGAATATTCTCGTACTAATTTCCAATCTAATATTGTTATTACTTGTTAAAAATAATTCTAAATACTAAAATTCATTAACCGTGTCAAATGATATGCTGTTTGCAGTACTCTCTAAATTATTGTCCCACATCTGTGATATCAATAGTTCTTGAATATTGGTCATGAGTATAGCGGCATTCGGACACAAACTTGGTAAGTGGAAAAGTCCAGGTAAAATTAAAAAATGCTCATAAGAAATATTCAAAAACTGTTGGGATTATAATGTGAAGAAAATTAAGCTAGATGAATCTATTGGATCAATGTTTCACACCCATTTCCCTTCCTCACCATTGATCGCCCCCTCTCCCCCACAAATATATTTTAAACCAAAAAATTACTGACCTTAGCTTGCATTTCCTTCCTTTTTATGATTCAATTTTTACCATGATAGTATATAAAATAGAGTGTAACCTGAATTATCCAAAGGAAATGGGGCCGTTATCACCTTGGATACCGAGAATCTTGGTTGAGAAATTAATAAACTTTGCAGAGTTAAATCGGAGTTTTTTTAAAATTGATATAATAAAAAGTACGGAATGTGCAATATAAACCCTAAAAGTACATAAAATGAACCACAGCCGTTTCATGTCCTTTGTGATTTAAACACTGCTGCTTATAAATAGAGATTTTGGTTAGTACAGGCATGGTTGAGGTTCTACTGTATATTTAAAACGACTTACATCACCAATAGAGGAAAGGTTATACTCATTAGCCCATATTGATAGAGTTTGTAAATTAAAAGAAAAATTACCTCAAATAAACGATACTCTCTATTCACATCATTTTAGGTTAAGCAAAAAAAAAAACTTTCGATTAAATTATTTGAGACTAGCAGAAGTACCCTGCATTTCCCATTGTAACCACACATTGAATTGCGTGGCTACCCCTAGCAACATTTCTTTGCTTAAATAGACATAAAAAAAATCATTTTATTTCTTCCGGCACAGTTTTTAATTGATTAAAAAAAACGGAACAAAAATTTTAAAATGTTGGCATTGAGGAGCACATGTTCCTTCACAGGGGCTATTAATTTTTAAATTTTAGACCTCTGCATGTGGTAGATATCGTGCAATACTCATGATGATATTACACACTCTCTTTATTTAATTAATAAAGAAGAAGATAGGTGCCGAGTTTAAAGGGGAAAAAAATTACAAACAAACTTTCATATTCAAGAAAACAAATAAATTGTGACAATATGTTAATTTAAATTGAAGTGTGAAAACCCAAGCTAGTAAAATATTGCAATTTTAATGGATACTTTTCGTGACTTTAATTATGTTGATTTTCTCATAACTAAATTATTTTTGACCTGCTCTTTGGTTTATTAAAGTTTATTAACTATTGTTATTGTAAAACCAGATATATTAATGTCAAGGTGTATTTTGATATACCTTCTTAACAAAATATTCATTTACACTTTCTTGCCGATATATATAAATATACTTTTTTTTTTTGCATTGTGTGTTACTACCTATCCAGGCTATCCACAGCCAAATGTTTAGTAATTCATGTTAATTATAAACCGGGAAATATTTATAACAAGCATCTACCTTTCCTTCCTGCTTCTACTGGGTCTCTCGTCATTACCACTAATAGAGTAATAATGGTTGCACTCGAGTATTTCATCACATAAACCTCATGAAGTCACTCAAAAACAATTATTGGTTCAGGTTTAAACCCTCCACTTCTAAATTGTGATGATTATAGAGTGCTTCAAGACCATATATTGAGTTATCAGTTATTGATAAAAATGGTCGGTTGATAACAGCAACATAAGATGTCAAGATAGTATCACACAATAGCTGACAAGTCTACAGATGGGTAAATATATTCACCCACTCTACCAGATATTTTTATAATAGACTATATTATGCTTTCAGTACTGCTTAGGTCTATTTGACTTGGTGTAATTTATCATGCTGGTTATTTTCCTAAGAATAACCTTGTCCATTTGATATGGAACTTTTATATCAACTTTAAAAATGCACTATAATCTATCTTTAGGAGATAAGATTTAAATCACTGTTGTTGGTTATTAGTACAAAGTAAATTCTTAAATATTTATGTGTGTGTGCTATCCAGTTAATGACTTATTCATGCTTCCATCCATTTTTTTGGGGGGGGAGGAGGGGGGGGCTACATGGGAATTAAGCTTTCAAGCAAATTGCGGAGTTCCGAAGGGCAAACGCAAACTTTTATGTATAAATAAACCTGTTTAATAGGGAAGAGTTAATTTACTATTCAATTATATTATCTTTACTTTTTTTTTCATCCATTACTGTTCCCAGCCTGTGGCCTGGGTCAGTTTTATTTTATTCGAGCCATATTTTTTTCCCACTCCCAGCTTTCTAAGCCTGTCGTAGCTTCATATGCCTTATAATCTAACTTAAGACTAGGACAGGCACAACATCCAGTCCTCAACCCCTAATTTATCATTGTGAAAGGGTAAACCCACATTTCGCCAATGATAAAATTTTTGGCCATGCCAAGAATCAAACCCAGGACTCATAGCTCAGTAAACAGACATGATACCAACTGAGCTTAGGTGTCGGATAATTGGATTAACTGTGTTTACTAAACGTCTGTTCAACTCCTCATTTTCATTAGCCAGAGTGATTAAGAGTCTACTATTGTAATTATATTATTTACTATACCAGTCTTTGACTCTAACTTGGACACTTCAGTCAAGTGCATTAAGGGTGATTTTTCACACTACAGTGTCCTGTTATCTTTATAAGTGAATGTTGATGCATTTATTCAACATACCTCTTCATTTTGTCTATTTGGTTTAATTTAAGTTTTAAATAGTCAGTACCATGGCCTATCAAACTAAACTGATACTAAAGTATTACTAATCTTAGTAGACTAGGATAATTGCTAGCCGATATTTCTGCATACATTGTTTTGCTGATAAAATCTTGAAACCTCCACACTTTACATAGGTCCATGTTATTAAGATATGAATTACTAAATCCTTTTGATTACCCTAGAGCATTGTTTCCCAAACTGTGGTGCTTGTAACCCTCAACTGTATGCAAAGAATTTCATGGGGTACGTGACTACAACTTAGTTTTACTAATCAAAACATATTGTAAGTCTGATAAACAAATTAAAACAAATTTTGACAAATGTAATGGGTCTTTGCAAACCTTTCCTTCCCTCTTTCTTGTTTAGGTTATTATAAAGGCTTTATTAAAATTTGGAACAACTGTTTATGCTTTCTTTGCAAGATGGGATTCAATTTTCTAAGAGAAACTGTAAAGAGTATGTTTGTTAGGCCATGGTTCCAAAAGGAGGTATGCATCTGAAGAAAGTTTGGGATATACTGGACTAAATGCTTTAAGGGTGTACAAACATGGAGCTATAAACATTATTTCAAGCCAGAAAAAAATACAATGCACACAAACTGTTTCTGTTGAAGGTTATTACATATTAAGTTGAATATTACTCAATAGATATGTAGTAATTTTATGATTATAGTTTGTAGAAAGAAATGAAAAATATAAAATAAAACTTAAAAAAATAGTTACCACACCAAACAAACTACTAACTACATATTTTCATTTTTGACATTTTGCATAGCAATTACTGCCTGCATTAAAATACAGGAACATATCGCATGAAGTGCACTTTGTTCTGCAAATTTTTTTTTGCCCCCAGGTTTTCTGCATTTTTGAAACACTTTGCCAGTGTGTATTTCAGGTATGTGAGAAGCATTNTTTTTTTTTTTTTTTTTTATTCTGTTGGCATCGGAACAACATTATTTCTCTTTAGAACTGGTTCATCAGCATCGCACTCATCACCTGTGTCTTCTATTAATTTCTCCCCCAAACTCATCTTAAATGACCTCATTTGATGAATTTATTTTTGTTTTACCCCTTGTTCCCACATGTCTTTCTGATACAACAACCAGGCATTGCCGACAGACATGTTGCTCACATGGGATATCGTTCTTATGGTCCACTTGTGGCTACATGTCCTCAGTGGACAATAAGAATTCATCCAATCTGCCATATCAACTCCTACCTTTTAGGTATTATATATTATTTCCTAATGACTTCTGGCTGATCAATTTCAATAATTCTTTTTATTATTTTAAATACCTTTTAACACATCTGTTTGTTCAACTTCTAAATTTTTGGATAACATGAGTACTCCCTTGTTATACATTCATTTCATTACATTCATTACATCAAGCTACTGATAAAAACATCACTAGAACCCATTCTGTTCTTTTGCATTTCTTTATCCGATACTAAACAAATATTTTTAAATAGTCAATTAGACATATTTTTACCAACTGATTGAAAATCCAAAGTACAGGGTGATTCTTTCCAGCTTTTATGACAAAAATCATGTTTTGATTTAAATATATAAAATAGTGCTTTGGTAACTACAACTAGTTTATTTTTCTATCCGACACTTTAGTTCAGTCAATAAAATGTATGTCTACTGAGATAAAGGTCCCAGGTTTGATTCCCGGTATAGCCTAAAAAATTATCATTGGTAAAATGTGGGTGCATACTTTCACAGTGATGAATTAACGACCAGGGACTGGATGTTGTCCCTGTCCTAGCCTTAAGCTATATTATAAGGCTTATGAAGCTACGACAGAGCTAGCAAACCGTTAGTGGAAAATATATGTCTTGAATAAAAAACTGACTCGGGCTGGAAACAGTAATGGATGTAAACTAAGGTTAAGTTTATTTTTCTGCAATAGGTAACCACAATAGTTTTTAAATATCTGTCGTGAGCATTTTCTAATTTAACCAAGACTTTTTTTTCTTAATCTAAAAAGTTTAAGTTAAACTGCTTTTATACTTATGACAAACATTCAATAACTATTGAGATTAATTTAGTAGAAAATTAAACTAAATTTATCTACTGAAGCACAATTTATTTATGCCAAAAATAATAAATATTTTTCATGAAACTGGAAAAAATGGTTTTCTTCCACTCCACAGTAACCACCAGGCCTATATAGAGGTTGCTATTTTGGATATTGATAGAGTAAGATGGTTATTGTACTCAGATGAGCAACAAAACAAGTAGGCCCAGATAAGATTACTCAAGATACACACTAGACTTAACAGATACAATTCTTGATAAATTATAAATGAATCAAGACATGTTTCAACTTCTCACATCAACATGCGGTTCAAGGAAGTATAAAATAATAGCCAGAGCACAAACAATGAGATGAAATGGGTGAAACTTTGCTCCCAAATGAAAGAGGGTTCGGAGTTTTGTATAAATAGTAGTTATCTGCAAAGCAGATTTTTTTAGTTCAAAACGAAGCAAAAATTATTCATGAATTTTGAATAACTATCTAATAGAATCATATCTTGTTTAAGTTTTGCTAAAGCTCTGATGTTAGTTTTTGACCCCAAGTCCTTTAAGTTGACACAATTACATATTATTCAAAGGTGTGATTATGTCATACAAAGATTTTATAAAGGCTGTTTTTCCTATCATTATGGTAATAATTAATAAGCATCTACATTACTTCACAGGAAATGTTATTAAAAATATATTAACATATTTTAGGCACATTTTAGGATTCGCACCGCCCTAAAACTCTATTAATTTTTTTTTCTGGTATGGTGTGATTCGAGTTATCGAATAATATAAGATTCAAATTTATATCAATATTATCGAAGATTCACAGACCCCTAATAAAAATTAGATAAGCCACAAGTCAATTTTTATAGTGGGAGCCTTTTCTGACAGCTAGAGAAACTAATTGATCTACTTTCACGAATTCAGACATCAAGCCATGTTATTTGTAGATGTCACTTTTAATAGAAAATATTACCTCTGAAATAAAACTAGTATGTAAAATGTTATCAAAGTTTACCACCAAAAAAAAATCTTAAAGACCCTTCTTATGAAAATTAGACTAGTTTACGATAGGAAATTAATTTTGAATTAAATTCTGGGAATATCTGTCATAGTATATGTTTATAAACAGCTGAGGTTGGGCAAGTATCCCTATAAGTCCTACCTCAAACCACCATGATCGACCTCAGTGGTCTTGGAATAAAACGCTTGCCTTAGGACCCGATGTCTGTGGGTTCAAACCCAGCAAGGGTCGATGAATTTTTCTTTGGCAATAACTACTTGTAGCACAACTTTCTTTGGAGGGGGAGTTGTTAGCCCGATGTTGGTTGTGGCATGTAAAAGAACACTGGAAGGTATGAGAAAATACCTTTGCCGGTAAAATTGGTAATCCCTCTCTCTCTTGCTTTTAGAAATTTTTGTGTGCTGATATAATAGTTTGGTTCAGAAAGTGCACGTTAAATATATCAAATAAATAAAAATTTAAAAAATTGTGTGTCATGGTTTCATTATCTAACTCTCAAGCTGATCAATGCATAGTGTAGGCTGCACACACAATGAGTCATGATGTGACCTCAAGATAAGAGGTAAGGTGCGGCTTTTATCCGTAAGTTGTTACAGAGAGCTCTGCTTACTATTTTCATATGCCAATATCAGAACCCTGATGGGCTGTGCACGTGCGTAAAATAAACTGTGGGTGTTGGCAAGCATAGATAATTAACTAAGTTACAGTTGTGTGTATGTGTGTTGGCAGCTACGGCCCACTTAATTGGCTGAGTGAACATGACTATGTTTTATCTTTTTAAAATAATTTTAGGATTTGCCTTTATCAAGACAGCTCTAGGTAAGTGCTTTAAGCTATTGATGAACTCATTTGCGCATGTGTTTGTGTTCACGTGTTGTTTTCCACCCATTTGGGCTAGCCTTATATTACACTATTGGGGTATGAAGGTGGATGATATAATTTAGAGGAAAGGTACCCACATTTGTGTAGAGGGAGAGTAGTAAACCTTTTAGGTAAAATTACCCCCGTTTTAGTAGACTAAACTTCTGATGACGAGATCGAGGTTCGAATCTCGGCTGGGTGTACTTATGTTGTTTTTTTCCAAAATGGTTTTTACACTTTACTTTCACACAAATGTGGGTATACTTCATTGAAATATAACCCTCCTAATCCCTAAAACCATTAGCGTAATTAGTACTTAAGTGTATAACCCGAACGGATAGTAAGACACAGTACTAAAAAAAAATATTTTAGAAAAAGTTTAAAATAAGATGGTTATAACATTAAAATTTTACTTAAGGGTAAAAAATTATACATTGTTTTTCCTTGCCTCCAGCCAGCGATAAAAGCTGCTCTGCTAACTCTGACTGCTATTTCCTGCTCGACTCACGATGCATCTCTGGTTTCTGCACCTGCGATGCGGGTTTGGTGGAGGAAATATCATCGGAGGGTGACAAGTGTGTGCCAGGTCAGTCATCTTTAGTTGCACACAGCTTTATCGCAGCAACTGCTCAAGCATTTCTATGCTAAATTCAGCTAAAATGTTTGAAGAATTTTCTTTTTATATCAGATGTATTTCAGTACAAATTATTATGAGATAAAATTATTTCACTTTACTATTTTGTTGGCATAGTAAGCCATCATATATGTGTGAAATAAAAAAAACTCACATAAAGTTTTTGATACAAGAGTACCAACATATCTGTGTGGTGTTTAAAATATAAATGTGTGACTTCTAAAAGTATAAAAACATTTGAAACGATATTTTATTTTATTAGAGTTTGTAAACTTGCCGACACAGTGAAGTCATAAGCACCTTTTATCAAAAATTAATAATAAACTTAGTAAAACTCTCATAGAGGAGAAATTAATAGAGTTTTCCATTTGAATTACTATATGAAAAAATACTGGACGAAACCCAATTGATGTACTCTTAGAGAGTGGGTCTCAAATGGAATTCAAACGATTCACTTGGCATATAAAACATAGAAAATAACTCCATCCACAGTGTCACGTAACAAATAATGATGCTGTACAGGAGGTGAAAATAATATATCAATAAAAAGACATTACATTGAAACTCAATGTAAGGTATAAATATCATATGCCACTAAAGATTTTCTTTGTAAGTAAAGTTGAGCATTAAACAACTTACCCGCCTCGGTGGCGTAGTTGTCTAATGCGCTTGTCGTGTTGAGCTCTACTGCTGAGGATGGGGAGATCGATGTTCTAATCTCGGTCGGGTGAACTGGGGGGGGTTTTTCCTAAATGGTTTTCCACTCTCCTTCCACTCAAATGCGGGTTCACTTCCTCTAATTCAACCTTCCCAATTCCTAATCCATTAGAGTAATTAGTACTTAAAAGCATATAACCCGAACGGGTAGTAAGACGCGGTGCTAATAATAATAATAATAATAATAATAATATTAATTTGAAAATTAAATTTATTTAGTCATGCCTTTGACAGATTACCAAAATGTATTTGGGCAATATCTCACAATTGGGATACCATTACTAAGAAACAATTAATACAATTGCTCGTTTTTGGTCCATTGGCTCCGAAACTAGGGTATACAGTAACAATAAATGGTATGACACAATGCTACATACTTTTTCATATAATCAAGGATTAAATTTTCAAAAATTTATAAGTAAACTTCCCTTAAATGAATTTTCCTCAAAACAAAAAAGTTGCAGTGTCATTTATCTTGTATAAGACACACATTTTCTTTATTAATTTTCAACAAACTCATTAAAACAATTTTTGAAAAAAACTAAATAATAATAATAATAATAATCAACTTCCTTTAATTTTAGAGCTCAAATTAAAATGATGATTTTGCTTCAAGATATGACCATGTTTCATCTAAGTATCAAATTTCAAAAAAAAAATGTCCACCCATTTTGTATGTGGCAGGTACAGACATTTTCAATAAAATGAAAGATATAACTGGTGTCACTATCTAGTTGATAAGAGAAAATTTCCTCTCAATTTCACTAGTTGAGATAGTAGGCCCTAGTTTTAAAAGTCTGTTTCAGTCATAAAAATTGACAGGGCTGCCCCGAGGAGCAAACGAGGCAGGCGATGTCACCTTAAAAAATAACTACCAATAATAATCTTTTAGAAAAAATTCATACATTGGTCAGATATATTTGATATTGTACTAAATTTCTTTTCCGTTTATTATGACTTATGTCTCTTTTAAAACCAGTGGTGTATTATCTTGGTGTTATAGTCCTGTGATTCATACCCGTAGTCAGATGCAACAACATTATTTGTTCATTTTTCAAAAATATTGTTGTTAAGTAATTATTCTTTTTCCAAGTGATCTTATCTGTCAATCTTACAAATTCATAGAAATTCCACTTGTAAAAAGCAAGCACAGCTAGGAAGGTACTAATCGTTCTTGCACAATCTTTATGGGGGGAGAGGGGTGCTACAAACTCTCCCCCATCCCTTTTTTATGTTTTTCAACCCCTAAACATTGGCCAGGGAACTGTTGTTATTACCACCTAGGGACTGTAATAAACAGGCAGCAAGCTATCTAGCTAGCTGTAGTAGATTTTACTGTGGTTTTAAACTCTAGCATGAAGGATTTATAAGTCTATAATTTCTTGTGCCACACATTATTGGCTGTTAAGTGAATGTGAAGTTTATGGTGGTGTTCATTAAATAATTCCAAAAGAGAGGATTGCAATTGCACCATTTTTAAAAAGCTTTAGCAGAAAAGGTAAAAATATTATCTTGTCATATTATTTTACTTTCAGCAAAAGATAAATGTTCATGCATGGCTTAGCAATAGACTAATGGCATAGCAATAGAGCATTAAGGCCCTTGGTCCTGCCGAGTACAAGTCTAAAACCTATTTTGTGGGATGATGGGCGGGAGGGTGATAGGCGTGACGTGGCTTTATAACCGACCAAAGTATCCTTCCGCACCAACAAGAACAGATGGATCACGGAAACCATAGGTGGCGCTAGCTACCCGTCAGGTCTTACGGGAAAAAAAGTTTGGAAATATCGTTTTTTAAGAACGAGTGAAATGTATATGTTAATATTTTCAAAGCCTCTTCTAAGATAGTGTATTGATGTTTATTAATTGTTACATTTTTTTTATTTTTTGCTATGAAACCGGCAGTTTTCTATTTCAAAATGTCAATTTTATCAATATTTGATCACTGTTAAAATCATAGAGGAGGCGTGTATATAAAAAGTATAACCTAATCAACATGCTTCTATTCTTGACAAACCGTTTCCGAAAAGAAAATTGCAAAACAATAAAAATTCTTGAAGATAACCGTTTGTTCCCATGGCTCTGCATATCCACGCCAAATGAAAAGGGCCAATTGTCTTAATGGGAGAAAGTTGTCTGCTCCCTTTGTTAGAAGAAAATATTGGTCGAGGTTCATGCATTTAAATTAAAATGAAAATGTTGTTGCTAGATTTTTCGAAGACAGCCATTAGTGAACTAGCCTAATCACAGTTGTAGACAAAAATCTTTTTTTGAAAGGGAGAATGAGGGTGAAATACCCTACTCGTTTCTTGCAGTGATAATGTGCGTTGTTACCAGATTTACATCTAAAATTGTTATTAAATGACTTTATCAAAATATAAATGTGTTTAATTCATAATTCAACATAAAAAATTAATTCATCTTGTAATGAGTTCATTTTAAGTTATAGGACGTTAAAGTAGTGGGGGTACTTAAACTAAGGTTCGCCCGGACTCAAAATTATGCTCGAGGCTGTCCTGAAAGTTGAGCAGGCATTTCTCTTCCTTGCCCCCCTGCGAGACGGGATTTAGAATAATCCCGCAATTGCCCTTGCTTGTCGTAAAAGGTGACTTAAAGGGGAGGCTTCTGTGCAGGACAAATCTATCTTATATCTTTCCTTTCGCCTCCTTTTCTTCTTCCTTCCCTTCTTTTTTTCCTTATGCTCTCTTCTCTTTCTCTTTCCTTATCTTCTTTTTTCACCTCCCTTGCTGTTCAGTCATGCCCTGAAACTTTTAGACCTCTGCATTGATGACCTTGGAGCTAACACGGCTCTCCTCTGATAATGATTGGATATCCCTGCACTCTAGCTCCTTCATGGGAGTGCGCCAGTTGAAATATCTTACTAGAAGGGCCTTAGGGATGACAACAACCGGGTACCCTTCTTTTAGACCTGACACTGTTCTGTGTGATGGAAGTTGTTTCGCTTTCCTTGCATTCTGCCTCTTAGTTTTGTAATCATTTAGATGATTTTCATTTATTTTTAAACTTTTCAAATATGAATTAGTAACTAAACATTAGTTATATAATATCTCCTAAAATAACTGTGAATTAATTATGAGATTACTTTATGAAAACACCAAAACTCACGCACATAAACTCACAGTGCAATGCATAATACTATGCAGATTGTTTCAGCAAATGAGCTGCAGCTTAGGCTATGCGTGATGTAGTACGCAAATCGATGTGTGAGCAAACGAGGCAACATCTCTATAGTAATGTCGAATACATCCAACTGATATTTAACCATGATCTCCCTGTCATTGGCAATTTAGTTAATTGTGATAGCAGTGCCTTAGACCATGCGTTCACTGAAGCGGGAATTAATATGTTAAATTTAAAAATGATTGCTTTAAAAAGTAAACTGACATGTTCAATTAAATTACTATTTCATAATGTTTTAAATGAAGAGTAATTTAACGAATGGACAATAACTGTTTAATTTTAATATTTTATTTATGTTTTAGTGATTTTTTTAAATATATTTTTTGTATGTAAAGATCTAAGAAAATTACTCTTGTTATATTGATGGTGCCGGTGTTTTCTAATACTGATACATTTGATTTTGTTTTATTTGGCAGTGGCAGTGTATATCAGGGAGCCCTGTAAGACTGACCCCAAATGCTCTGGCTTAGGCCCCAATTCCCACTGTATTCTTGATGGTAATGGACAAGGTCACTGTGAATGTGACGCCAACAATCACTTCTTGCTAGGAAAGTGTTGGCGGTCAATAGGTGAGTTTGATAATAAGGTAATATGCATTTAGTGACATTTCATGGTGTTTGGTATGATTATGCTGGAAACTTTGGTGGAAACAGAGCTTCTCTTAACTCAAAATATTATTGAATTTATTATATATTATATGTTTTCATCCAGTTTTGCTTTTAATCAAAATACAGTATCGTTGTATTAACTATTTTACATAGTGTGCATGAAAAAAAATCCCACAAATCATAATGAAGGGGCCAGAGGAAAACATAATTTGTCACATATCATCAACTATGCAGGACTTATGACAGACTTATACTATAAAAACAAATCTACATTATGTTATTTTATTTAGTACATGATTTGTTTTATTAAAAATATTCTTAATCCCATTTAAATTATATAAAGTCATAAAGTGAGTGTGTATTGATTTAGGAGTGAAAACGTTATATGAAGTCAGAAAGTACAGTGGAAAAAACTTGTTTAGTCCAAGACATGGCATGTTATTTCCTTGGAAAAACGATATCCTACGCAACAATATATTTTAGGTGCACAGGGGACATTTAAAAATAAAATAAAAACTCATTTTAAACATGGTTTCTCTAGAGCGAGGACAAAAATATCCATCTCCAGTCAATTTGCCATCTTCCACAAAGCTAGGTTCAGATATCGACCCAACCCCCTCTTCACGTTATCTTAACTGACAAAGAACTTATGTAGACTGCCAATTACAATTACAATGGTCCATTTATGATGAACATGTTAAAAGTGAGTCGTTTAACAACTGTATATTTGGAAGTGGTTTTTATCACTGAGCATTGACTCTAGTGAACCACAGTGTTGATGGATTCAACCTGGTTCAAAGAGGGCAGCAAAACTTCTTAAAGGATGAAGATAAGGTAGGTATAGCCTTGTCTGTGCACTAGGTCTTTTTGCTAAATAATCATAATGCATATTAGGTTAAATTAATATCATGTTAAACATAAAGACTTCTAATTAACATAGGTTGTAAAAAATAAATGAAAATAAAAAATCATAGCATATCAATATGATAAAATAAGATGTACTGCCATATGAATGGTGAGGCAAGGTGAATTCACTCTTTTACAGTTGCTGTTTTGCGTGCCTCTTTTTTTGGGGGGGTCCTTCATGGCACCTTGTAACAATAGACACATGAATTTCTATACCGAACCATTACAGGATGTTAGTTTGATATTTAAAAAAAAACCGACTTGTCTTGATTGAAATGGCAGCTTTTTCTTGTACATCATATCCAAATGAATTGTTAAACTCCTATAAATAACTCTGCTCGACTTCAACAACATCAATTCTTGATGGTTTCTTCCTTGTTGAGCTCGGTGGTCCTGGGGTAAACTGTCTGCCTGGGGACCTGATGTTTGTAGATTCATACCCTGCCAGGGTTGACAGATTTTTCTTGAGCAATAAAAATCTTTACACATCTTCCTTCGGAGGGGAAGTAAAACTGTAGTTCCCATGTTGATTGTAGCATGTAAAAGAACCCTGGAAGGTGTGTGAAAATACCATTCCTGGCAAAATTGGTAGATGTTTGTTTTCTTACTCATAGAAAGCCTCATGTGTTGATAGAATCAGTCATTTCAGAAAGTACACGTTAAATACCTACAATAAATAAAATGTTTCCTCTCTTGCATTTCTTAAAAATTATATCCATTCTTCTGGATGCTTTACAAAGCTCATGTTCTTGTCGTATTCAAGATAAGAGTCCCTCACTGGAAGGTTAGCTCTAATTGTTTCGAAGTGTCTATCTTTATGACAAAGACGTTGCAGAAAACAAAATGTAGCTACTTTATTAGTCTGCCCTCCACATAAATGACAAAATATATAAAGTTCTGTCACATCTGAGCCTAAAAAATGTATATAAAATGGTGAAGGAGAGAGCACACATCATCGCTACTCTTTTAACCAATGAAATCTGTATATGTAGAAAACGCTTTAACTGCTTGACAAAACTAATTGTTGAAAACAAATACAGAGAAATATATTATATAGTAAGCTATGCATCATTCGTCGGAATGTTTGGGCAGGGTAAGTTTTCACCAAAATATATATACATATTGGCTCCTTCATCCATGACTTTATTGAATACTTTTTAGAAGATTCTTTTCTTCTTGTAGAATGTTCCAATTTGAAAAAGATACTGTTTCTGTAGTTTGGTGGATGTTTCTATTATACTTGCCACTTTTATTTGTTTTGCTGAGCTCTTCACATTACTCAGTTGTGCCTCGGAAATCTTCTTTTTTGCGGTAAACTCGTCACAAATGCTACAAGCATCGGTTCTAGGTTAGCCAAAGTCAATGTTAAAATCTATGTTAAATAGGGTCTGGTAAGTTTCAAAAGAATTATTTAATCTAGGATTAACTTTTGGAACATGCAAAACATTTTAATTTATGTTAACTCATCTGGGTAGGTGACCTGGCAGTCTAAGGGTAAGGTGTCAGACTTCTATGCTGGCGGCCGGGGTTCAATCCTCGGTCCCGGCAAAGATTTATCTCATTAACAAACAATGGTAGCGTGATTGTGAGATGTAATGGAGGACCTACAGTTTAACGTGGAATCCGAACCACGGTGGAGGCCAGGCATTCCACACATTCACAAGATGTCTTGTCAGAGGTGAAGTAAGGGTTTAGTAATGAGATAAATCTGTGCCGGGACCGAGGATTGAACCCCGGCCGCCAGCACAGAAGTCTGACACCTTACTCCCCGGTATTACATGGATTAAACATGTTATTCTCCTGGATAGGTAATTTTAGTTTTGTAATATATTCAGACATTACTTTTTTTTTACATTCTAACTTTTGTTTATGTATAGTAGATAATAAATGTCACAATATGGCATTAAGAGTCAAATATGTCAATCTATGAACTAATCAAGTTGTTCCCGTGGCCACTTCATTAATGTTTGCTGATTAAAAAAAATAGGTAGGCACCTATATATTTCTATAGTAAACTAACATAGGTGAACAAATGGTAGTTTTGAAATTGGAAGTTATATCTATTGATTTTTTGTTAGTAAGGTTGCCTGATATTGAAAGAAAATTACAGGGGTTTGCTTAGAGATTTCATTTCAAAAATTAAAATATACCTCCAAACACTATTTTTAGAAAAAACATGATTAGTAATCATTCTAGCCTTGGAAAGGTGGGAATTGTTTCACACTACAAATTTATATAAGCAGGCATAGAAAGGTGGCATTTATTAAATATTCCAGTTGTATGCCCCCCCCCCTTGTGGAATGGGGTTTAGCATAGTCCCGCAGTAACCACTACTTGTCGTAAAAGGCGACATAAAGGGGAGGTTTCTATGTAGGACGAATCTCGTGCAGGACAAACCTATCATATATATTTCCTTTCACCTCCTTTTTCCCTGCTTTCCCTTTCTCACTCTTTCCTCCTGTGATCCTACGTGATAAATGGAGCAACAAAATCGGATGTTTAAGGGAACTGCGTGATGACACCATCATGATTCAGACAACGATTGATACACAGCCTTCAAACATAATGGCGATCTCAGAAATACCGTTGAGCAATACGACTAATATACAGGTGAAGGTGGAACCTCACAGGTTCCTCAATATTTGTAAGGGAGTGGTCACTTGCTATGACTTCGACTGTGTAAGCATTAAGTATATCTATGAGGAGCTTTACCCTCAGCACGCCACCGAGGTTTACCGCATCATCACCAAAAATAATGGACAAGAAAAAAATGATGGATACGTATATTCTCACAATTGAGACTCCCACCCTCCCAAAGGAGGTCTGAGCAGGTTTCCACGTGTTCAGGGTCCGGCCGTGTGTCCCTAACCCTCAGTGCTGTTTTCAGTACCAGGAATTTTGGCATACGAAGCTGCGATGCCGTGGTAAGCCAACCTGTGCGGATTGTGGACAAAAGGCTCACGAAACACCATGTGGGTCTCCTAAGTACTGCGTCAACTGCAAGGGTCCACACTCCGCCTGGTCTCGGGCCTGTCCGAAATGGAAGGTGGAGAAGAAAGTCCTGGAGATTCAATCAGAAAAAAAGATCTCATATGCCCAGTCACGCAAGGAATACGCATCTAGTCAGGCTCAGGTATTTCAGACATCATACAGCCAGATTGTCAGTCAGAACGTCAACTTTCCCAACTGCCATTGCGCAGTTAATTTTGCTAAGTCGTCTTCTCGACCAGTGCCACTTGTGTCTAATAGAGAGATATTACAAGTCAAGCAGTGCCAAATATAATGGCGCCAAAATTAGTGCAGGAGACGATACCTCCAAAGAGGTCGTCCCCACTACCTATACCCACGAGGTCCCACCCACGAGGTCCCATCCTCGAGGTCAGCCCCCCGAGTCCTCCTTAGGAAACCCCCCCAGTCCACCTCGGGAACCCCCCACCCCGCCGAGTTGTCCTTGGGGCACCCCCCGAGTCCTCATCGGGGAAAACCCTCAAGTCCTCCTCGAGGTACTAAGCTACGTGCCGCCGTTGTTGAGCTACTCACGCTCGCATCTGGCCCTCCGGATGTTGGGATGAGTGCCGGAATAGGTGAAGCCACAACGGCGAGTCCCACTGGTGCCTTGAGGAACGACCAGTGAGGGACCTCCGAAAAAATTACTATTAAAAAACCGTCGAAGGCCTTAACAAAGCTTTCACACAAGGACTCGACGACCCAGTCTATCAAAGATAAACCAAAGCCTCTCCGTAAGTGGGAGTACCAGGAGAGACTGGGAATGAAGAGAGGACTTGAAAAGCTCTTCAATCAATTTTGATTTCTAAGAGATAGTTTCATGGATTGCGAGGATGATTAAATTTTATATTAATAAATAATGTCACTTCTACATTGGAATTGTAGAGGTTTATATGCTTGTATAGAATAAATTAAACTACTAATTTCTAACCTACATCATCCCATCTGTGTTTGAAGCAAACCCACTACCGCCCTGCTGATAGTCCGATGTTTTGTGGGTACGATGTAGATCGTACCGATAAGCCAATCTTTTATCGGACTAGCGATTGTGTGGCTATACTCGCACGAAGCAATATATACCGTAAATTTATTAATATAGTTTTTATCTCCAAGTCATTGCTGCCCGAGCCTTCCTTCCCCTGGAGGTGACAGTATGCTGCATCTACCTCCCACCAGGTGAACGTGTTTAAAAGTGGAGCCTAGAGGCCCTCTTTATACAATTTCCCACTCCTGAAATCATCTTGGGGATTTTAATGCACATAACCTGATGTGAGGGTCTAATTTTACAGACGCTCGTGGTAGGATGATAGAGGATATTTTCTTCTCCGGTGACCTAGTGCTTCTAAACACCGGAACCCAGACGCACTTTCCTTACTTTGTATCCTCTGCCATCGACCTAACTTTCTGTAGTCCCGGGATCGCTGCCTACTTCCTTTGGGAAATTCACTCAGACCTATGTGGCAGCGATCATTTTCCCATTCTGCTTTCACCACTTCAAGGTCCTCCCGGTATAGCACGGGTACCACATTGGGTCCTTAAACGTGCCGACTGGGATGAATTTCGTAAACTCGCCATATTTGGTGAATACCAACATACTGACGTCGATGTTAACATGGAACATTTTACTTCGACGATCATCGCGGCGGCGAGAGCTTCCATCCCTAAATCCTCACCTAATCCGCACCACCGTCCTGTTCCCTGTTGGAACGAGGGGTTTTGTTTGACTATTTCTGACTGTCGAAGGGCCCTACATCTCTTTCATCAACGTCCCACTAAGGAGAATCTGAAGTCATTCTGGATTCTACGTGCCCGAGATCGCCATATCATTCGAGAAAGCAGAAGAGAGTCTTGGAGACAGTTTATTTCTACCCTTACAATTTCCAGACCCACAACTAAGGTTTGGGATAATATTTGTAAATTATGTAGTAGCAGAAACCCAATACATAACATACCTGCCCTCATGACTAATGGCTCGCTTGTCTCCTTCCCTGTGGTAGTCGTCAATGTTTTGGGCTCGATGTTCACCGCCATCTCTAGCACTGCGAGCTACTCTAACGAGTTTGTGGTGCATAAATGGAGCATCGTACGCCATACTATTGACCTTGGTCAGAATCGGGGGGAGGACTATAACTCCCATTTTATTAAGGGTGAACTGACCTATGCCCTGTCCCAGGCGCGAAGCACATCATCCGGGCCGGACGGCATATGCTATGAAATGTTGCACCAACTGCCTCTTGCGGGATAGGCATTCCTTTCGTACCTCTACAATAGAGTTTGGGAATCTCGTCAGTTCCCAGCATTATGAAGACAAGCGACCGTTATTCCTATTCATAAAAGTGGCAAAGATAAATTAGAACCAACTAGTTATAGACCCTTAGCCCTAACTATTTGTGTATGCAAAATATTAGAGATCATGATTAATAAAAGATATATATGGTATTTAGAATCCCACAATCTACTAATTAATATTTAATGTTGTTTCTTCCTTAATCAATCCACGGTGGATCATCTTGTTTGCCTTGAAACAACAGTTCGTAATGTCCTCCTTCATAAACAGCACCTCTTGGCTGCCTTATTTGATTTGGATAAAGCGAATGACACTACCTGGTGGTATGGTATATTGAAAACACTTTTTAATTGGGGGTTTCAAGGAAGCTTACCAATTTTTATATCTAATTTTATTTCTTATAGACACTTCCGGGTAAGGTTAAACAACATCTTATCCGATAATTTTATTCAAGAAAATGGTGTGCCTCAAGTTAGTATTTTAAGCTGTACATTGTTCGCTATTGCGACAAACAGCATTGTGGACAACGTGCGCTTATTTGCCCGTTCATGCCTTTTTGTGGATGAGTAATCAATTTATTGCAGTTATTCACGTCTCCACAGGGCTGAACGGCATATGCAACTCGCTGTAAACAATCTCTTTAAGGGGGCTTCGCGTAGTGGCTTTTGTTTCTCCGCAGCCAAGACGACGGTCGTCCACTTCCATGTATTACGCGGAATACAGCCAACCCCCAATATTTTAATAAACCACGTTGTTTTACCTGTCTCAGAAAGCGTATGGTTTCTGGGACTTTTATTTGATTTTAAATTAACTCGGACCCCCCACATCAAAGACCTGAAGGTGAGGTATGCAAAAGCACTCAATCTGCTTAAAGTGGTTAGTGGTCGCTCTCGGGGTGCTGATAGGGAAACCTTTATGCCCCTCTATTGGGCCTTGGTGAGATATAAACTTGAGTATGGCACCTTTGTGTATGGCTCGTATAGACCTTCGGCGTTAAAGACGCTAGATAGTGTCAACCACGTGAGCATACGACTGGCTACTGGTGCTTTTCGTACCAGTCTAGTCGTCAACATATGTGCCGACACCGGTGAGCCCTCTCTTTCTTACCGGTGGTCCTATCTTCTGGCATCTTACGTGTCGACACAGCATTGCATTCCAAAGCATGTTGCTTATAGTCCTGTATCCCATACACCCAATCGTGTCTTATATGAAACCAAATAGCGTATAGCAAGGCCGGTTGAGATCCGGATTCTATCGGTTTTCGGCACGTGTGGGATAGTCATTGCAAAAGCTATTACAACATCTTCAGGTCGAGTTTCTTTATATAATATACGCCTACCTCAATGCCATTTTGATCTTGCAAAGTTACTTAAAGCGACCACCCCACATGTTAAATATGAGAGGACATTCAACTAGATCCTCTCCACTCGCTTTTAGAGTTTTAAGCGCATCCACATAGATGGTTCAAAATGTGGGGTCTCCGTGGGATGCACCCTTGTCGTGGAGGTTAACAATTTTAAATTTGGTCTACCTGGCGAATCCAATGTTTTTACGGCAGAAATCTACGCCATTGTTAAATCATTTTGCTTTGTATATTGTAATTGTCACCGTTCTGTTCTCATCTGCACGGATTCCATGAGTGCTCTGTTGGCATTGTCCACTCTCTACTCCTGGAATCCGTGCAGATAATACAGGAGCAAATTTTAAAATTGGATTTTTAAGCACCCGGCTCGCCTTTTGCTGGATTCCTGGTTATGCTGGTCTTTCAGGAAATTAACTGGCAGACCAGGCAGCCAAGGAGGCAGTCATTATGCCTCCTGAAGCGAGCTTGGGTGTGATGTTTTTAGACCTAAAGGGCTATGTTCGGCGTGGTGTCTTACGCACCTGACACGAGCAATGGGTTTCGATCTCTGCTCAGAACTAGCTACGGTCCATCAAGGATGGTGGGTCACGATGGCCTTTTTCTATACGAAAGTCTAGAAGTGAGGATGTCATCGGGACGAGTCTCCGAGTTGTGAATACATTTCTGATCTACGGGTTTTTATTAAGAGGGAGCCTACCTCCAGTGTGTGAGCTTTGCGACACTCCCCTTAGTGTGCACCACATTTTTGTGGAGTTTTGCAAGTATGCCCCTATTAACTTGGTTTTTGTTTTTAAAGGTGACCTTCAGTTTTCATTAAGCGACAGTGTGGATGAAGTTATTTATTTACTTAATTGTATACGCCAGGCAAATCTTATAAATCCCATTGAGTCACTTGATTATTATCTCATATTGAGATTATTTTTAACATTTTTAGTAAACTTAAATGTGTTTGTTTTGTCTGTTTACCATATATTTTAATATGTTAGTTTTGTCTTTTTTACTATATTATCTTTTTAACATGTTTGTCTTATATATTTAACGTGTTATATTTTGTTATATTTGTTTTGTCTTTTTAACCTAGTGAATACACCTGCGGTCTTTTAAGCAGGTATATCACTTCTCTTGTTTTCCAAACAAGGATTTTAATTTTTTTATGGCGCTTATGACCTTTATTTGTCGACGTGCCTCTAAAACTTAATAATAATAATTGTATGTTGGCAGGCATAGGAGAAGAATGTACTTCTGATGACGAGTGCTACACCAAGCATAATCCCCACCGTGTCACTTGCCAAAATTCCCGTTGTGGTTGTTTTCCAATCGAACAATACAGGCCAAACGATGACAACACTGCTTGTGTGGGTAAGTGAGAGGGAATTATTTCTTAACATCCTACGGAATGATTTCTGTGATAAAGCAAAACTTTTGCTGCTGTTACATTAGTATAGTTTTAAGTAAAGTAATCATGTTAGTTGAAAGGTCCCAATTAAACAGTTAAAGTTTCATCCAGATTAAAGAGTGAACTGGGAAAGATTCAAGTTGAAAAAAGATTAAACTGTAAAATCTTCATCTATATTAAAACCTGCTTCAGGGAGCGCATGGTCTAAGGTGCTACTCTCACAATAGATTGGCTGTCGATGATCAGGAGATTGGGGCTCGATTAGGGTCAGATGCATTGAAAGTGTTTTTTCCTAAATGGTTTACCACTCTTAACTCCATGTAAATGTGGGTCCATTTACTTTAAATTAAACCTCCTCATCCCTAAGATATGAGCCTAATTAGTACGTATGCAGTTAGCTCAAATGGGTGGTAAGAAGCGGTGATAAAAAACTAGATCTAACTGGTAAAGTTTCAACAAGTTTGAACAAAGAATATAGTGTTAATGCTGCAGGCGGGGTTGAAGGCTCACAACATATTTTACACTTAGCTAAAGATTATGTCGATACCATATGTTCTACAAATACAAGCCGGTCCTTGTTTGGGTGACATAATATTGAAAAAACAAACAACTTAACACAAAATAGAATGATAAAATGCCCTTAGAAATTGAGTAATAGTTTGTGAACACAGATTCTTTGCAAAATGTTAATAATTTTACCACTTATATAAATCTGCTGAATATGTCCTTTTTTTTCTATCTTTCTACAATCACAATAGTGATTGGGGTTCTAATTTCAGTCATTCATACTATAATGGCCTGAATATAGTATGGCCTCGACCATAATATGACCTTAAAATTTTGAAGGTGCTCTACATGAGAAATAAAAGGTAAATGAGCTGCCCATATAATACGATTACAGTGTTTGGAAGAATATTTTTGGGGAAAAAAAATTACACTACATTTGGCTCAATACGGTGTTTACTTTCAATCCTAACTTCCTAATTCCTATCCCATTAGTATAAATCAGAGTCATTTATGAGGAGAATGGTGGTAGTAAAATGCAGCATTCATACAAACACCTATTTAGATTTTAACTATTAAGTATTGACTGGATCAATGAAACAGTGCAATAGTTAAGTTTTAATATATTTCAAGGCCCTAATGACCTCAATGTGTCGATGGGCCTCTAAACCTTAATAATAATAATAATAATAACTATTAAGTATTGACTGGATCAATGAAACAGTGCAATAGTTATTAGGTGCCTGGTTTGAACACCCATTGGATGCTAAGCTACCTTTAAAATAATCTAAACCCATTTCGGTGACCACTTGGTCTAAGGCGTCACACTCGCAATAAACTAGAATGCTGATGACGGTAAGATTGAGGTTCAAATCTTGTTCAGGTATACTAAAAGTTTTTTCCAAAATGGTTTTTCACCCTCCCTTCATGCCACTACGGGTACACCTCCTTTAAATACAACCTTCTTCATCGCTAAAACCATTAGTTAACCTTTAGTAAATGGGTAGTAAAACATGGCGGTAAAAAAAAGTTCAAAAGTATTGTTCTTTGTTTCAGATTCTGGCAGTTACTCGCATATTCACCAAGCCTTGCTGACAGTATCCATATTTCTCACAATGTATGCAGCATTCTGAAAATAGTTTTCAGTAGTTGAAGTGCTGATGAAAAAAATTCACTGTTGCTTTTGAATTAGCACAACTTTTTTTTTTTAATACTCATAAAGAAACTTCATAAAAATTATTTACAGTTTCACTTTGTTTAGTAGTGGAAAAAACATCTTTATTATTCCTTTCAGTTGTATATAGTATTATTTCTTTTTCTTATTGATTTAATTTCTAAATAAAAGCATATAAATTCGCCTCAATTTAAAAATTGTAGTTAATATTGTTCAAACTATTCAATATGTTTCATATTATTTATTATTTTGTATTTTATTAAAACATTTATAATGCTCACTATATTATTGTGATAAAAAATATGTGTAACATCCCTCAAAGTTTTGCAAAAAATATATATAGACTATATATATTATTAATGATATATTGGAGGGTTAACTATGAGTATTTATAGCAACTATATACATCTTGATCAGAGTATCCTCTGCGTATTTTGCTGGCTCACATAATTAGAGAGGGAATGGTATTTGGCAGTGACCTTGCCTTGCCCTTTTCCTGAACCAAAAATGTGTTGGCTCATGTGGGATGGGACTTGGAATAGTCTCGCAGTATCCACTGCTTATCATAAGAGGTGATTTAAAGAGGAGACTTATGCACACCACCTACCTCCTGCTGGACAAACATTTCCTATATCTTCACTTTCACCTCATTTTTTCTTCCTTCCCTTTCTCTTTTCTTCACTCTTCCGCCTTCAATTTCTCATTCCTCACTTCTTCTACCTTCCATTTCTCATTCCTCACGTCTTCTACACTACATTTCTCATTCCTCACTTCTTCTACCTTCCATTTCTCATTCCTCACTACTTTATTCCCTTTCCCTGCCATTCAGTCCTGTGTAGAAGCTTTTAGGCCCCTCCGATGATGACCTTGACAACATATACGCCTTCCCTCGGACAATTATTGGATGCCATTGCACTTGGGCTTCGTCATGAAAGTGCACCAGTTGCAATATATTACTAGAAGGGACTTTAGTATAACAATAACCAGTTACCTTACTTTGAGAAAAGATCGGGCAAAGTTGAGCTGTACACACTCGCCTCTGGGACTCCAGAGGCTATGTTTGGTGGTGGAACAGGTGAGGTCGCAAAGGCGAGTCCTACTGGTTCTTAAAACCTGTGGTCATTAATTACTTTACCCTAAAAATGGTACACAATTAGCATAAAGTAGCAAGTTTGACTCCTTATAATTCGTGAATCTTAATAATTTGAAATCGTTGTTCATTATTAATAGATTATAATCATAACCTTGTTCAAATTATGCAATAAAATGTTGATGGTCACATGACCTTAAGAATAAAATATATTTACTATACCAGTACTCGTTTAGGGATAGTTTTATCAGTTACTTATTTATTTTAAAATTTAAAAAAAAGCTCTAACAATCTTGTTTAAAATCCCTTCCCTAGGAGTGTTGTGACGTTACGATCTTAACCACTTCACCAAACCCTTCCTTCACCTCTGACAAGACATCTTGTGAATGTGTGGAATGCCAGGCCTCCACCGTGGTTCGGATTCCACGTTAAACTGTAGGTCCTCCATTTCATCTCACAATCACCCTACCATTACACATTAGCGTAAGTGCGTATAACCCGAACGGGTAGTAAGACGCGGTGCTAATAATAATACTTAACCTCTTCGTTGTTTGTTGTAAATATAAGGTGTTACCTTTCTCCTCTGGAAGAACAGCCTTCAAAGCCTCCTCGTCTTTGATTTTGTAGAGTGTTGACACGTTTCTTGATTCAGTTGAGGTGTGTAGAACTGTCCTATGCGGTAATAAGTATAAACTATATGAATATGTGTGATCTCAGCTAATTGTCATTAAAGAAAACTTATCATATGTGTAATATGAAGAACTTATTTTTTTAAAACTAATTACCCGCCTCGGTGGCGTAGTTGGCTAACGCGCTAGTCGCGCTGAGCTCGACTGCTGAGGACGGGGAGATCGAGGTTCGAATCTTGGTCGGGTGAACTGGGGGTGGTTTTTCCTAAATGGTTTTCCACTCTCCTTCCACGCAAATGTGGGTTCACTTCCTCTAATTCAACCTTCCCAATTCCTAATCCATTAGCGTGATTAGTACTTAAAGCTTATAACCCGAACGGGTAGTAAGACGCTAAATAATAATAATTTTAATTAATTATAAATGCACTGTACTGTTAATTTGGTTTATTCAACTGTTCACTTCCCTCAAACTACTGAAGATATCACCTCATCCCATCCACACGGCACGGAGATGTTTATTATTGTATTATAACCCGAACGACTCACTGGCACTTCCGGACCTGCCAAGGACTTCTTAACGAGTGTTTTCGCAGAACCTGCTGCGTCAGTTCCTATCCCCCAGAAAGATTTGTTCTAGAAAAGAAACAGTACATGGACACCCTGCAATAGCCTTCGCAACCGAGCTATCATGAAACAGCTCCTACTTGCTCATCACAATAGGACTGAGCCGCCATTGTGTCAACAAATATCTCACCGCTCAAAAACGGGGGTGAAATATGGATGAATATATGATTAAATTTTGAATAGCGTTTAAATGTTATATAATACTATACAATTGCTTAACTATGCCAAATAAAGACATTAAAGTGTTTATTTGAGAAATAAAATCATGTTTGTTTTTTCAAGTAAAACTTATTTAAAGGTAGTTTACTGATTACTAATTTTTGAAAAGTTTGTTATAAACTCTTAAATACTCTGATAATCTGTAACTATTGTGTTTACCGCTAATTTTTCTTTAATTGTTTGATAGATAATTAAATTTGTGAATGATGACAGATTGTGTTAAAATTTAAAAAGACTTAAAAACAAAAATATACCTACACATAATTTGAAGAGAAAGATTTATAATTTACATTATTTTGATTACATGTTTTAAATTAATTACTACATTCAATACAAAAAACAGAATTCTAGTATTTAGAGTAAAACTATGAACATAAATATTTTTTATTAATTTATATTTATAAGCAAATATGAATGCAAAATTGAAAACCTGAAATAGCAAAATTTAACACAGTAAAAATGTTCATATAAACTTAACCTTGGTAATTAATGTTAACTGTATCCATTAAAAAGCATAACTTGTACCTTATTATTAATTTACTTCAAGCTGATCAACCAATTAAAATATAGTATTCTATGTTTAGTAGTTTGGAATATTCACAGTGATAAACAATCCAGTTCACATTTCCAATAGGTATTAAGATTCGGATGGACACCTACTATATAAGAACGATAATGTTGTACAGCCCATTTATCAGAAACTATTCATAGTAACAACATGCGGGTTTTGTATTATATTTAAATTGTAAATTTAAAATTAATTATGTTAGTAAAAATTCTACAAGTTAATATTTACTTTTTTACAGTAAGACATCATTTCAATTAAATTAGAATTAAATAAAACTGAAATATAACAGTATAGTTTTGAAGTTAGCATATTTTTATAGAGAATAAGATAATGTTCTATCACACACGACGAATATTTATAGTACAATAATATTTACAAAATTTGGTATTTTCAAACTCTTGAAAAAGTTGAGTAGTTTCGTGCTAGATGGGTCATCTTAGATACCTTCCTCATCTCTACCCAATCAAATTAATCTGTTAATAACCCGTGTGCTGATTGAAACAATAATCAAGAAAAATCCTAGTTTGAGATGGTTTATAATCATATGTTAGTAATAAATAATGATTTTTAAATGGAAACGTGGTTTACCGAGTTTTATATTAATTCACATTTTTGTTTAGATCTTAGAACACAATGTTCTTGTTAGTATGATGTTCAGTAAAAGTTAACAGTAGGGCCTATTTGTAAAATAAAGTAGGTGTACAGCGTGTACATTCTATTGAATTGAAATAACATTTAAAAAATAACAATATTTCACCAACTTTGGCCATCTTTTTCCGCCTCATTATTTTTTTTTTAAATATTTCCAATTTTTATATCATCTAGAACCAAGTGTGGTTTTCGCTTTTGTATTTCTATCTTCTTAACAAACAAATTGTGGTGCACTTATTTTAATTCTAACCTCCTTATACAGTGTATTTAAATAGTTTGCGCAAGTAGCGACTGTAAAGACAATGGCACTGAAAAAACAAATAGAAATGTCTATATTTTTTAAATATAGGAAATAAAATATATTTTTATTTATTCATACAATAATAGATAAACAAAATAAAAATGCCACAATTGATTATAAGTAATGACTTCTTAAGGTAACTTAGAAAACTTGTACTTTGAAAGGGATTCGAGTCCTTTTCCTTTGACTTTAGACGTCATTCTATAAAACACCTAGATTGCGACTCAAAACTTGGCATCACTCCTTGGAGAGTACATCGATGACAGCTTGTCTTTTGTTGAGTAGCAAGCAACAAAGTTGAAAGGATTAGAGGATTAACTTTGGAATGTAAGGACACTCTGAAAGGGGTGAGAGGAGTCAGTGGGCTGACTGCCATAGCTACAGTAGCGCACTTCTAGTGAGGTGATAATACATAGTACTACTTGAAAGAGAGATTTGTGAAACCTCGAGATGTCCATCCGAATATTAATTAACCTTATTAAAGATCACATGGAAACACATTTTTTATTTATTTACCTTGTCTCTCTTTCTTGTTCAAAATGTTCTCCACTAATGTCAAAATAAACCCTTTTCTTTTGAATCAAGATGTTTATACCTAGTGATTAATTTGATGAGCTATCTTTATAATATTTATATTTTATTTGTTTTTACCTACATTAGTTCAGTAATATAATGTTAATTAACTAGAATTATACATGTATTAAACTTCACTAGTGTTTCATGTTTCTACACATAACTAAAAACTAACTATAAAAGATTTTTGCAGGAAGAACAGTATTTAACAATTAAACTTACTAAAGTTACTAAAATAATTTTAATATATTCATACCTCAAGTCATGTGATCTGCAACTATCATTTTTGTTGAATATTATCAATGCGTTAAAAATAATATTCATAATCTAGTAAAATGTTATCAATGTTGTCCTCAAAAAATGAAGTTTTTTAAATTATAAAGTGTTATTACTATTAAAATTGGACTACATCTATCCTAATTTATTTAATACTATGCACAGTAATGTGTTATTTCATGTCGAAATCCATCTTGCATCATCCCTCAATCAACCAAGCGTTGTGTTCTTGTTTATTAGGAATACGACTAAAGTTATAAGTTATACGACACAATGGTTAATTCGTCATTAATCTTCCTCTTGTAATCCTGCTTTTTATGAGAGGAATTTGCTCATCAGGACAAACAGAAGGCACGTGATGGAGAAAACTGCACTAATATCTCCCCCTGAAACAGAAATACACTTTTTTTTTAATATGAAAGAAATGTTTTTAAATTGATATAACATAGAAACTTAATCAACTAACATTTTAAAAATGATAATTATAGCCACTTATAAAGTACAGTTTTATTTTCTAATAGAATGGTAGGAAATTTACTAAATTTAATTTTATTCATACATAATGTGATCTGTAGCTGTCACATTCGATTGAGATTATAAATACCTATCTAATAACGCTTTTAATTTGGAGAGGATGAACGTGGATAAAAAGAAGAGGTTAGCCATATAAGACAGGCCAGGCGAACTCGTAGCCCGGCACGTCATTTTTTGACCTTCCACACGATTATTTTATACTACCGACGACATCAGTAATAATTATTTCCGGAACTGCGCTAGGCAAGATAAATAACGAGAAATATAATTTTACACAAGCTGTACTTCCAAGAATAACCACACTCCCTTTCCGTTTTTGAACTACTTTTGAGTACAGTAAACACCAAGAGGGAGAAAGGGCAGTCATAACGGTAATGGATCAGTAGCACTTTTGCAATTGAGTGACCATTCGGAAAATGATTACTTCTTAATAGTGAAGAACTCCAAATGAATATGTTTGATTTGCAGAAAGACAGTTTCTGTATTTAAAGAATACAATGTTAAAAATACATTATCAAACAAAACATAGTGAGTTTATGAAATTTAACAAAGAAATTAAAAAACCTATGTTGGCTGCGCTTGGATCTGAATTAAAAGATAGGCAAACAATGTTTAGTTCATCGTTACAACAATCATTTAACATTGTCAAAGCAAGCTATTCTGTCGCATTGTTAATTGCAAAGAAAATGACGCCATTTTCGGATGGGAAGTCTTTGACACGTAGGGAATAGTCCTGCCAAAGGCAATCCCCACATCCCCAGGTTGAGTTTCTCCCTGGAAGATACGCCTACCTCAATGCCATTTTGATCTTGCCAAGTTCCCTAAAGCGACCACCCTATACGTTGTATATGAGAGGACATTTAATGAGCTCCTCGCAACCCGCTTTCAGGGTTTCAAACGAATTTACGTGGATGGCTTGAAATGCGGGACCTCCGTGGGATCTGCCTTTGTTATTGAAAGATCCAATTTTAAGTTTGGTTTACATGGTCAATACAATGTTTTTACGGCTGAATTATACGCCATTTTTAAATCTTTATGTTTCGTTTATCGTGTCACCTTTTCGTTCTCATCTGCACGGATTCCATGAGTGCTTTGATGGCATTGTCCACTCTCTACTCCTGGAATCCCCTCGTGCAGATGATACATGAGCAAATTAAAAAAATTGACTCACTACGCAACCGGATCGCCTTTTGCTGGATTCCTGGTCACGCTGGTCTTTCAGGAAATAAACTGGTGGACGGGGCGGCCAAGGAGGCAACACACCTGCCTTTGGAGGTGAGTCTGGGTGTCATGTTTTTAGATCTAAAGGGCTATGTTCGGCGAAGTGTCTTACGCACCTGGCACGAGCAGTGGGTCTCGATTCCTGTGCTTCAGAACAAGCTGCGGTCCATCAGGGACGGTGTGTCGCGGTGGCCCTCTTCTATACGAAAGTCTAGAAGAGAGGAGGTCATCGAGACGAGACTCCGTGTCTGGCATACATTTCTAACCCATGTATTTTTACTAAGAGGGGATCCACCTCCAGTGTGTGAATTTTGCGATGCTCCCCTTAGTGTGTACCACATTTTGGTGGAGGTTCGCAAGTATGCCCCTATTCTCTCTCTTGATTTTAAAGCTGACCTTTGTTTTTTACTACGTGACAGTGCTGAAGGAGTTATTTGTTTACTCCATTTTATACGCCAGGCGAATCTTTTTAATGCCATTTGAGTCACTTTCGTAAAGTGAATAATCAGGATTCTTTCTCATATTGATATATTTTTATTATTTTAGTATACTTTAATATGTTTTTTGTCTTTTTTAACAGTTTTAGTAAATTTTAATACACTTTAACATGTTTGTTTTGTCTTTTTAATGTAGTGTAGTGTAGTGGTCTTATTTTAGCAGGTGTATCACTCCTTTTATACTAATAGCCCATTTGAGCGCTCCTATGGAGAGTCTCAAATGGGCACTTTCTTATATTGAGACTTAATGTTTTTAATTGATAGACAAATTTTAATATTGTATATAATTTTTTATTTTATGTTTCCACCTATTTATTTTAACAACTGGACTATGTGATGTGTCTCTCCCCTATGGCGATTTTACTATGTTTCTTTTATTGCTAAAGGTCCTAATGGCCTCACTGTGTTGGCGGGCGTCACAATAATAATAATAATAATAATAATCAAATCTCTTTTTACATAGAGCAGACCGCATCTCCCATCCAGCGAATATTCTGTCCACCGATCCGATAGAACTGGTTCTTGACTCCTGCTGCAACTTCAGAAACCGCCAGTTTTTCCCTTTTTAGTTAGGTGTTGGCTACCGGCCTGAATAAGATTGAACAGTTTAGCCATCTTCTCAATGAACTTGTGTTGGGTTCCATGATCAGTCAAATTATTTCTTGTCTTATGCCTCATCAGACGGACATGCTCTTTATATGAATATTGTATTTTTGTGATAATTGATATATTTATTTGATGGGCAGTCTTGACTTTGTACAGAAATGCACTGATTAGCTATACGTCTGTTTATCACTTTCCTGATTTTTTTTAAAAATGGTCAATTATAAAACACGAAGCTGTGCAGCACATATCATCCCAGGGATATGAGCTCCGGATATCGTTTCACAGAGATGGCCTATCAACCAGATATTATCACTGGTTTCGGTTGGTTTGGAAATAGTTAATTATTCTAGACTAATCCATTTTTAATTAAATATTTATCTTTTGTTATTTATCTTTTATTTTTAATGCTCAATTAAGAGAAATGGAGATAAAGAAAAATATCACAGCGGTGTAACCTTTCTCGGGCGATTCTCGAAACGCATGTAATTTGGAACCAAACACACTATTTCAGGTCGCAGATGTTCCAGATGAAGGTTGCGAATTTTCAAATTCTTGGAAATACGCTGTCAACTAAAATAAATGAGGGGAAATTGAGGGTGAGAAATAACCTGTTAGCTGAAAAGTAAGGTTTCATGTTAGATTTTCAGTCAAGAAAATAAAGTGTTATGTACATTTAAAATATATGTTTGCTCTGAAACTGGTTACTATATTATTAGGGGTAAGACAATAGATTATATTTATTTATTACTATGTAAATCCCGCATACCCACTTACCAACCACTCACTAGCGCGCAGGGGAAAAATAATAATGGAATATTGCCTTAAATAGCAGGCTCATGGGGGACCTCTAAATGTTGGTCAAACTAACTTAAACTTCACGAGTAATACTGCTACATCACAAAGACACATTTTAGCATTTAGTATGTTTAAATTTTTAATATTGGGAGACCCAGGGTGTACCTAAACATGTGAGAGCCACGTCACAAAATGTTAAATAATTTAACATAATCATGTGTCCTATTTGACCTTGTTTCAGAGCTATAACAATTTATTTTCTTTCCGTCGATGTGTAAGTGCTTATCTTAGCAGCAAGTTCTCAAGATGACCATTTTTCACCTGAAACAAGCCCTTAATTGTTGTAACATAGAGTTCCTTGCCCGTTCAAAAATTCCAGACGTTTCTTGGATTTGATAGTGCTCTTTTCAATACGTTTGTAGAGCATTTCACAATTGTAAATGCTTTTGTTCTTGTCCTTGTCCTTCATATGTCCCCACGAATAAAATTTGAACTGTCCAGGGAACGAGCAGGCCAGGAAATAGGTCCTTTATGAACAATCAATTTATTAGGACATCACTCGCTCAATAAATCTGTAGATATTCGGTTAAAATTTGGTGGGGATCGTCATGCATACGTCAAATGTTGCATCAGAATCTAAAACTTTAAAATCAGTGAATATTTTCATAAAAAGTTTGAAGAATCCTTTTCTGGGCAACCAATTTTTTTTAAAATTGACCATAAAATACTATACAAAACTATACCCATAGTTAGAAATAAGTTTTAATACAAAAAACCCAAATAAGTGTAATTAAATTGTCGCCAATTATTCCTGCCCGTACATTTACACGAAATTGCTATCGGTGAGCTGATTGAGGAATAGCACGTGAATCTTCAACTCAATGGTGAAAATAGTTTACCCTATTGTTTCATAGGTAAATAATACAGCTCTTAGACAATGGCAATCAGCAGCGGACATCTGCAGTAACCTGGTACCCAAAATTACTCTTGGAGTAAAGTCACCTTCGTCCTTGAGGCGATCGGCCCTTTTCATTTGGCGTGGAAATGCAGACCCAAAGGAACAAACTGTTATCTTCAAGAATTTTTATTGTTTTGCAATTTTCTTTTCGGAAACGGTTTGTTCAAGAATATAAGCATGTTGAATAAGCTATACTTTCTATATACACGCCTCCTCTATAATTTTAAACAGTGATCAGATGTCTATAATTTTAACAGCGATAAGATACCAATAATTTTTACATTTTTCAATAGAAAACTGCCGGCTGTATGACACAAAATAAAAAGAGTAACACCTAATAAACATTGATACATCATATTAGAAGAGGCGATGAAAATATTACTCTAAAAATCTCACTCGTTCTCGAGAAAACTGATATTTCCAAATGTATGATTTCTCCGCAAGACCTGTCCGGTAGCTTACGCCATCTGCGTTTCCCGTGATCCATCTCTACTCGTTGGTGTGGAAGGACACTTTGGTCGGTTGTGAAGCCACGCCACGCCTTTCACCCTCCCATCTACCATCCCACAAAATAGGTTCTAGACTTGCACTCGATAGGGCCAAGGGCCTAAGTTCCTATACTCGTTGAACATGGTACGGATGGATCCGTTAGGGCCGATCTTATGATTACCGGATATATATCGCTATCGGGGTGTTAAAGCTGTCAACCAGATAAAAGTTGTTGGCCACTTTAATATGCAGGCCAAGTAAGGTTGGTACTGTGTCTGACCTTATTCGCTCTCAATGATCCAAAATGGCGGAATATTTCCCTTTGCTGTAACGTGAAGTTGAAGAAATTATTGTAATTATTAATTAAATTGAATAAATAGAAAAGTAAGAACCAACTCGTCTTACAAAGAAATATCCAGGATTCTATTAATGTGTACAGAGATAAGGAATTTAAGCTTAGTTACCGTTTTTGGAAGTAAATTGTTTGCTAAGAAATCAATATCCACCATAGCTCAGCCGTTAGCATAGTATTCTACAAGTCAAAAAGTCACGGTTTAAAATAATTCCACAAATTTTATTGAAAATATTACTTTTCAAATCATAAAGTGAATGAATTTGAGGTGTTTTTCTTATTAATAAATATTTATCAAAACACATACTTGGTAGTTGAACTTGACCCAATTTTCTTATTTAAAATAATTAATAAACTAAATTTAAACCCTCACTACTTCTTGAATATCTGTAAAAGATGTCCTGGAATGTTATGACAACTTTTTCTCTTCATTTAAAAAGTTTGTCATGTTATGACGCTATGCTCATGACAGATATTCAACAACTGTTGAAGTTACCATGTGAAGAAAATTAAACTCTATGTTTGTACTGAAGCAAAATCTTATTTATATTGGCCCAAAAAATTTTTGCTATAAAAACTACAAAACATACTAGCCTTTTCTCGCGTCCGCTACATCCCCACCTTACGCTCATTTATGAATAATATGCTAGATAAATACAGGACAATAGGAACAGCTTTAATATTATCATTGGGATAGTGAAAACATAACTGAGAATCTAAAAACCTCATCTTTGTAAACTACTTTTATCCTTAAGGATATTAGAGTGAGTTTTGAACTATTTTTAACACTTCCTAACCATACGAAGGACACAATAGTTTACCATTGCAGCGTGTGTTGTCAGGAGAAGGGATGAATCCACTATTGCAGACACAAGTGCTGTTCACACATGTAGTCCTCTGAGTTTGATGCGCATGCGCTTGGAGATAACACTCGCTGTCCGTCAGGCATCTTCCATTCAAACCTGCACACGATCATTCAACCGTTTACAATTTATATTCATACAAAGTAGAGGCCCCCATGGACTTTTGGGATTGTTTGCAGCTGTTTTGATCTTAAGTGATTAAACTATACGGGTAAGCACATGTGTGGGGGAGGGGGTGCAACCATGCCAAAATTACCGCGAACAAAATCAAACCTCACTTGACTTTATTGCGTTTTCATAGTCGCAACTACCCGCTTCAGTGGCCGGATGGTCTAAGGTGTCATTCTTAGTCTAGATTGGCCTGCTGATGACGAAGAGATCAAGGTTCGAATCCCGGTAGAGTCTATTGAGGGTGGTTCTTTCCTTAGTAGTTTCCCGCTCTTCTTCCACGCAAATTCGGGAAGATTGCATCTAAAATACTTCCTTTCTCATGCTTACCTCAGAGTAATTATAATATATGTTTATAACCTGAACAGGTAGTAAGACGCGGTACTAAAAACACACACATTATATGCGGTTCTTGAAATGGCCCAAGAATACCGGGACAATGTCTGGAGAGACAATCTTGTGGGCCAGTGCCTATAGGACAGATCTTTTTATCAGACGATGTGGAACTTGATTCAGATCCCCGCACCAAGTCCGCCAATCGTGGGGAGTAACATGGAGGCCAACTCTGCGGTGAATCTTACATTCTTAGGCTCCACTATGGTATTATTATATAAGCCACACCAAAGCGTAAAAGAGCAAGGTAATCTTGTTACCTTTAGAGTTAAATGGAGTGTACATACGGAAGAAGCCATCAGCGTGGTCTTCTAGAAAATATTTTATGAACAAGAACTCATGAACGTGGCACTCTAAAGCTCGGCAAAGCACTCTGACTTAATGTTATTAAAAAAAAAGTAGAAAAAAAAGTAAATAGGCACACTCAAGCCTTTAAATACAAATTAGTATGACTGTTCTGAATGATATGACAGTATGAAATAACATTTACGGTTTAAAATTATATTTCTTGGGTGTTTCACAAAGATAACTTAAAGCTAAATATATTTCTTAGGTTTTGTTTACTCTGACGTGACAGATGGAAGGTTAACTGTAAAACTATGGAGATTACAATTAAGGCATGTGATTCACATCATATGAGCTTACAATAAATATAAGAATGAAATCATGTTTTCACCCGTTACATTGACGAGACATACCAAGAAACTTAAGTTATTTAACAACTAAAATTAACAATAATGTATATTTGCGTTCGTTCATACTTTTACGCATATGCAGATATTCTTGGCTATTTGGTTTAGTGTTTTGTATAAGTCATGTGATGACGTAATCATAAATAAAATATATCTCACCTACAGCACGCACACATCTTGAAAGGTTATCAGTGATACGGTAGTCATCCTGGCACTCGCATCTTTGTACCTTACACAATCCTCCTTCAGTCAAGTTGCATTGCTGATTCTCGACACAAGATTCATTGAACCTGTACCTCACTGAAACAAAGATCAATTAAATGATCTGCAATATATGCACTGTTTTGTTATTTTTTATAATAAAAAAAAACAAATTTTAGTTTTTGGGATTTGGCTGCAATTTTCTCATAACAACTTTTAATAATCAATATCCGAGTTAACAGAGATAAAATGTAGATTTCTTTCCATTTTTTCTTCGACAGTTTTCTTTTCATTTTGTTGTGTCCAGTAAACTTGCGAAAAATAAGATGTTTCATTTCAATGGGTTCAGCTAATTTTTTTTAAAAAATTGGCTCATGAAACTCATAGCTCAGAATTATGTTCAGATGCTCTAAAATTTCCTCCTACAAGGTTAAATTCCTGAAAATGTATCTCAAAGAAGGGTGCTACTAACCCCCGCCACCCTGAAAGATGAGATTCAAATCTGCCCCCCATTTAGAAAACCCACATGGGCACCCATGTAAACAGAGTATTGACTTCACGAGTTTTTTTGTTTCTTAATTGCCTGGTTTTCATTAATCGGCGACAGTATAATGAATACAATTATTTTACTAACCTGGCAAACATTCTATGTTGTCGAAGCTGGGGACAAAGCTTACAGCGCATGCGCATACCTGCTGCGCACACAGTGTGTTGTTTGTCCTGCAGTGGTAGCTTTGGGTACAGACTCCTCCCAGCGCTGCAAATACAAGACAAGTCAGATCAGTGGCGTTGTTCAACTATACTTAAAACTTATATGGCAGTCACGCTATTATTGTAATCAATGCCACGATGCAACCGTGCATACTTTTTCATATTGTCCGTTGTAGTTTTGGGTGAAATTTTCAAAAAACAGTAAACTACTACGGGGGCGTTCAAGTATTACGTAAGCACCTTAGAGGGAGAAGGGGGTTCTAGCTTTGCTTATTTTTGCTGACAAGGGAGGAGAGGGGTCAGAAAAATGCTTACGTATGATGGAGAAAGATGGGCAAAATTGAGGGAGGGTGCATCGCAAGCCGCTTGGACTTCGGGCAGCTTCGGTCTGAGGGTGCTATTACAATGCGCTATACATTTCTAGCAACTGCATGATGTACATGAATAAGTAGCCGCTCATAAGCCTCCTCGAGTCAGATCGTAAATATGAAATGTCTTCTTTCGGGCATTAATCAAGAAGTACGCTTTTCTGTCCATCCTCACTAAGTCCGCCAATATAAATAGGCTTACCACTGAAATCATTGCATTCTACCAGGTACTGAGTGTAGAACTGCTCCAACTGGTGTTTATTACTTGAAGATGCCCAGACGCATGCATATCTTTTGGAAGAGGGGTTTCCACTCCATCAATATTCATGTTAATTGGATGGGTGGTTCTTCTTCTTTGTCGCTCAGCTGATTTAACACTATCTTCTTTGTATACATCAAAAATTATGTCAATCCTAGAAGAGCATAGTAGTATCACTTTTACTCTCTGAATGATAAGCTTTGCAAAGACCCCAAAAGTCTTCACAGAATCAGGCGCAGCTGCTTGTTGTTCGTGCAATTAACATAAAATCAAACAAGGTTGCGGTGGCTTGAGATGAAGGAGGGGGCGTTTTTAAAGTTTATTCTTTAAGAACTTTATCTAGTTCTTGTACCAAACTTGCCTTATCAGTTAGTTTTTTTTAGAAATCCATCTTTTGATAAAGAGAACTAAGTAGAAACAGGTTATAGCACAGCAACTGATAAATTAAGTATCCTCTTTCTCTCTTTCAACAGCAATTAAATGTTGGGCATAGGAAGTCTCATTTTGGGTGTGTATTTTCTTCGTTTGTTACTTAGAATTGGACATCTTCATCTTAGCCACTTTATCGAAGAGTTTCTTGGACTTATTAATGTATTGTTATTTCCAGAATAGCTTGTATTGTCCCATTTTGTAACATGTAAGCTTAAAGTTCTCCTCATGTTCGTAAAAATGTTTACCAGTGAAAATATTGCACAACTTGTCTTGTGCATTATTTAAATCAAACAGATGTTTTCGTTCATTGATGAAATCCATGATGCCGTCAATACTTTACTCATCTGAATGAGGGTGAGAATTCATTATGCTAAATGATATTGTTATGAATGTGTTGTTACAATATGTAAATAACGTGTGATTAGTTGCATTGCCATGAATTAGAGCTCTCATTTGATACCAAACTTGGTCGCATTACGCATTAAACGCTGTTAAACGTTTAAAACTATGTATTATATTTGGCGGGCACTTTAAAAAAAACTGCAGACATTACTGGCCATGTGCCCAAGATGAAAAACCTCAATAGACATATATTTAATGATATCTGAAAAGAAACCCTCTATACGCAAACTTTCCAACAGGGCATGGGACGACCCCCCTACTATTTGGGATGCTTTCTACTTTTCACTAGCTCAAAGTATTTTGACCGGTATTGTAGGCCTGACCTTCCAATCAAAGGCAATCCAGTGAGCCTTGTGCCCTAGGCCACATGATTTCAGCTGCGGTTACTTTGATACATTAAGTCAATTTACGTGTCTTTTATTAAAGCTCAATTTTAGTACACAGTAAATAAAAATAAATTGTAAGGATTTTTGGATCATTATGAGTTGTAGTGAGGGTTCAATCTAGCATTAGTAATAATAATCTTACAGTCTCTAAAAATAAATGGTTATAAATTTTATCCTTAAAGTAGTTAATTCTTTTTCTGCCACCCCCTTTTCTATATTTTTCTGTGCTGCTGCCTACTAATGAGATTGTGAACAATTATGTTGAACCCTCATTTGCTGTGTTTCTATATTTAGCTGGTAGATGAAATTAAGATAAGTATTTGTTTCGTACATCATACTCAATATTTAGGTTTAAGGTGGGATGGAGTGTAACGCCAGTTAAGGCAAATATTTCTTTTGTAATTATTATAACAACAGATTTTTTTGGGGGTGGCCAAACAAGTAAATTATTGCATTAGTAGGAACATTTAGTTTGATTTTCTGCATACAGTTCTTGAATACAAGTGGCATTTGATGATTTTTTTTATGTTAAGTAAAAGTTATCATATTCATGGGTACCTAGGACAAATATTCAAAATCTGTTTAGAATACTAATATGTAAAAAATCAAACAAACTCATCTACTGGAGCAATAACCATTTGCCATTTGGTGTTTGCTGTTTTATTTATATTATATATTATCACCGCGTCTTACTACCCATTCGGGTTATACGCTTATGTACTAATTACTCTAAATGTTTAGGAATGAGGAAGGTTGAAGTTTAGAGTAAGTGTGCCAGCTTTGAGTGGAGATAGCGGGAAACAGTTTAGGAAAAAAGCCTCAGTAAACCCGACTAGGACTCCTCATCCGCAGTATGGTATATTGCAATAGTAGCGCCTTAGACCATGCGGCCATTGAAGCGGGTTATTAATCTATTATTTCTATAATATGGACACTGGATAGTAATAGAAGTCGTCATGCAGTGAATCAATATACATACTGGTATAAATAATTTGTATGTTGAAAATAAGATACTTTTATGTCAACAAAAAGGCATATACAAGTAAGAACCGATAACCTACTTTCTAGGAGGTGAAATCTGTCCTCAATTAGTAGAGAACCGAAATATCAAAGAACTGAGCGAAACATTCTCAATTAGCAGTGCAGCGGAGTGTTTCACTTCAAATAGTTTAAAACAATATTATTATTGAACACAAAATATAATTAAAAATTTCAAAATATCAAATTTTAATAACTTAAACTTATAATGACTGAGTCAAATATTTGGTGAGTTTTGATTTGTTTTTAATTTTTAAATCAACCATCCTGTTTTACCCTGAAAGTCACTTTCCATGACTAAAAGTGTGATTTTTTTTAAAAAATTAACTTAATTTATTATATTTCAGTATTATTTTATCTGCCAGAATTAGATGTGTTCTAGATTGCTTGGATTTGATATTTGACCGGATGGATAAGTTTTTGGCGTCACCCCCCCCCCCC